>JAVQJX010194380.1:0-16647 GCA_036025115.1 Ambassis agassizii
GGGGAACTGCACAAAGCAGGACCTCTTGGCCCTAAAAAGGGTGGTCCGAGCAGCTGAGCGGACCACCAGAACAACTCTCCCCAACCTGCAGGACGTTCATGTGGAACGCTGCAGGTCAAGGGCTAAGAGGATCCTCAGTCAGCCCAGCCACCCCGCACACTCTCTCTTCTCTCCACTGCCATCAGGCCGGCGCTTCAGCTGCCAGAGGACTGAGAGGCTGAAGAAGAGTTTCTTTCCCCTGGCTGTCCGCTTGCTCAACTCTGAGCACTGAACAAAAACAAAAGCCACCTCTCACCCTATTTGCACATGTAAATAAGTATGTACATAAGCAAGTATGTTGCTATTCATTTTATTTTATTTATTTAAACTGTTAAGATTTACCTTTTTTTTATTCTATTCTATTTCATTCTTAAAGGATGCAGGTATAGAAAACACATTTCACTGTACAATTGTACTATGTATAACTGTGCATGTGACAAATAAACCTCTTTGAATCTTCAATCTTGAATCTTATATAGCGCTTTTCAAGGCACCCAAAGCGCTTTACATGAAGTATATGCATTATTCATTCACACACATTCACACATGGCAGTGGTAAACTACACATGTAGTCACAGCTGAACAAGGACTGTTCAAATCTTTCCAAGGATGCTTGCGTGTATCCACACACAGTTGTCAAATCACCTGTAGTCCATGAACACATGTGTCCATAAAAAGTCTCCCCTGCCCTCTGTAGGATCTAATTTGAAGGAATTATCCTTGACTTTGAGAAACAGCAAAATTACCAATAGAAATGCAGATGATGACACCATAGCAGACTGTTCTGAAGTTATAATCTGAGAACCAAATCTGTTTTGCCTGCAGTCAGATTAGAACAAAGCCTCAGCCATGTTTAACTCAATGTTAATAGCAGTCTCACCGAGTGGGGGCCACATGAGCGGGCAGGTCTCCTGTGTCGTGGAACAGCTCGTAGTGCTTGAACAGTTCCTCTGCAGAGTTGTGAGACTTCATGCACTGAGGACAGATGAAGCCCTGCACACAGGGAAACGTCATCAGAAAACAAACAGCTTAATACATTATCAGAAAGACTTTTGTTTTGCAGTTTAGCTAAAAAAAAAAGAAAGAAAGAAAAGAAAAAGGATGTTACCTCAGACGTTTGATCGTGGTTAATGTCTGTGCTGGGCTGCTCTGCCTCAGCATTCTGGGACCCTCCCTTCCCAGGAGTCTGTGGGGTAGAAAATAAGGCTGCTAAAGATGCACCAATAATATACCAAGAATATTTATATGACAATAATGTATAACCATGGCACGTTATGTATTCAGACAAGAGGCACAAGGCCTTGTTCAGATGCCTCAAAGATGCTGCTGACTCATCAGCATGAAGCTTTAGATGATGTAGTGCTCACATCATGAAGAGACTTTTTCCACTTGTTCTTTCTAGTACTGCTCAAACTTCATGTTATTGTTGTGTTAAATGAAGATGAAGAGCGTCACAGATTCTGGCCTGGGCTCTGACCACACTACAACACCAGCACCAGGCAATTTCTGTCTACTTTGTGGTATCAGTTTTACTGGAAATCGTTTTTTTCTTCAAGCTGCTCTGTGATGAATTAATCCCGCTCAGTACCTCCTACAGAGAAGCCACCACCATGCTTTGTGGTGGGGTGGTGAAGGTCTGAAAGATGAATGCATTTATATACAGGGATCTATGCTTCAGTTACTTTTACAATTAATCTGTTGTGATTCACAGGGTGACATCTGGTTTAGTGTTTGCACATGCATTACAGCAGGCCTACAAATATGTGGTCATGTGACAGGTAATTGCCTTGTTCACAATAATCAACTCACCCTACAATTTAGATCATTGAAAAGAGGGAGGTGATAAAAAGAAAAATCAACACTCTTCCCAATGCAAAAGAGAAACTGCTTATCAGGAATCAGTTCACTGGAGTGAAGCACAAACACATTAGGTGGATGCGTGACTGATGGTCCATTCACAAAGCTGGGGCTGTTTGTTCGGGCTGATGATAGTCTGCATGAATGAATAAGGTCGAAATGTGTGCATGGCTGCGTCTGTCAGCTTGTTGGATGGATTACAAAACAAAACTCTGTGAATGTTTGCATCATGAGAACTTTGAACCTCTGTCGATCGACAACATAACAAAATAAATATATCACACTAAAACAATCTATTCAATTAATTGAATTTGACACAGAGTATAAATGATAGTTATTATACCAACATAGATATTCCTGCTAGTACAGAACTGAAAATAATGGCCAAAGGTGATAAGAGATATGATTCAGTAATAAAATACACTTTGAGTCTACAGCTTGAGGTGTGTTTGTAACCATAAAATAACTCTGCAGACAGACCACAGTCCAAACTGTGTACAGATGTTTTTTTTAATAATCATATTGTGTATCTTCTTTAAGGCCGTCCAATCCAATAATATCCACTAATATCCAATTAGTTATCGACAAACTGACAAAATTGAACAAAGTTATTAAATAAATGTTTTTTCTAGCAAACCGTAACTTCCAAGTGTACACAATGATGCCGTTAGCAATGCATTGTGGTTAATGTAGTCATAGGAAAAGGTAGCTCAGTTGCTGCCCTCTCTGTCCCTTTCTCCCAATATTCCCTAACTAGTGTTTTATGCGACCACGTTAGCTGTGACATAATGTCATGATTAGATAGATTCATTCAGTAAAACGTGTTTTGCTCCATGTTGCTATCAGCCTGCTGACTTCCCCAAACCCTTAGTATGTTCTAATGTCAGCGTTAGCATGTGATGAATCAACCTAGCACATGTAACATGGTTAGCAACAAAAACTATACAAAATAAACTGGGTCAGAGATCAGTTAGGTTTGCTAGCCCGCGTATGTCTGTAATGATTTACACGTTAACTGCAGTGTAAACACAGTCGCTAGCTTCAATGCTGTCCAGAACAGCATTTATCAATTGAACCAAGTTAGCATTCAGGAGCTAGCCTTGTCATCCCAACACAAGGAGCACTCGATATGTTCACCGGGGGCAGCGGGACTTTTCCAACCGTACGTTCCTACATAGCGAAACACCAAACCCCGCCCATTAACGACTCGTTGCGTTACAAAAACATACGTCCCCCTCATAAAAGCAGTCATGGACGGGCCTGTGTCTCCTAAGAAAAACGACCCTCTTTCACCAAACACAAGCGATACGGATGACTTTGACGCCTCTTTGACTTACCATCTGAAGTATCCGTCTGAGCATGGCCTCGATTATGTTTGTCTCGACACAAAAGAATCCAATCCGTTCTCCAAATGCAAAGTTTACGTCTCAGAGCGACGGACACCTGAGCAGTCTGAGGCAGCAGCGGTGGATGGGCGGGTCATGGAGAGAGAGAGGAGGACACAGCACCACACGCAGCGCTGTCATCCTGCACTAAACAACTTGGCAATGGCAATTATCAAATGCTTCCTTATTTTAATGTTTTATATACAGCATAATGGTGCACAGCAGAATATTGCAGTCACTCATTCACAAATACAAAAAAAAATCTGCATGCTCCTCACATACAATGGAAGTCAAGAAAGGTGAGATTCCACTATTTCTATAGGCTGGCCCACACACTGACTGTGATGTCCTGTCAAACTTTCCTGTCCATGATGAAGGGGGTATTTTTTTTTTAATGAAACGTAAATAAATAAATTCACATGAATAAATACTGTACATTCCGTTGTAGCAACTAAACCCATGTTTCCGTTAATCCAGTCTAAGCAAAGCTGACAAAAAGAAGCTTGTCTGACAGCAGCTGTAAGGTTGTTTAAAAGGTGTTCATAAACTAAACACAACTTATAGTTACAAAGGCACTTCAAAGGCTATAGCACTTATGTTATTTCTTGTATGATTCAACCAGTTAATAGTGTTGTCTTTGGTTTTCTTATCCGGTTTATATGAAACTGTAAAAAATATTCTGTAATTAATCCGACATTATGTGATCTGAGGCTGGACTGTGCAAGGCTTTTTTTCAGCTTGGTGGGTGAGAAAAAAATCTCTTAATCTTTCTTTACAGAGTGTAGTGATGCATGCAATTAGAGGTGATATTGTGTGCATTTATAAGGTGCTAATGGAAACCTGGATTTCTATAAGTAAAAGGCTTTGTTCATAGTTTAACACATAACATAATACTGAATTGTAATTAGAAGTTCACACACACTTCCAGACAGAAGGACATTATTTGGCTCTGAGTCACTGTGGGAATAAGGCTTCCTCTAAGAGCCAACACTTCCCAGTACTGCCCTCCAGGAAACCACCAACACACTGTGCACACTGCCAGTCAAATATTCAACATGTAAGACTGAAAAAAGGATCTTTACATTGCTTAAGCAGCACACTGAGTAAATCCATCTAAAGCCGAATGCTTCAGTGTTTGCTCTATTAACTGGTGACGGTTGTTAAAAACATAAAAAGTGTTAAATACATTTGGAACACTTCAGCTCTCTTCAGGTCCACTTCAAATGGGTTTCACATCAATGCAGAGGAGTTCGTACTGTCCAAAAGAAGAGGCTGTGTTAGTACTGTAATCAACGAGTCTCTCTCTGTATCCTCTCAGACGAGCTGCTTGCTGCTGCTGATGTTCCTATCTGTTGATGAGGTCAGAGCCCTTTGTGGAGCAGACAACATAGTGAGAGGAGTTGTTGCCCATCACTTGGGAGCTCGGGGCATTGCCGTTGGTTGGGCTGCAAGTGGGACTGCAGGTGTCTGAGAGTCTGCGGAGGTACTCCGCATGGACCGGCTTGTGGTTCTGCAGCACCCTGATGGCTTCATCAACCTTAAACCATTTCCTCTTCCTTCCTGTGAAAACATTAAAGAAAGGACAAAAGGTGTTCTTTTGGCTTATACTGATAGATGTAAGTATATACCAAGGACCATTGTTTAAGTCTTGACTATAGATAATACATATATATATACACAATTATCTATATATATATTATGTTTTTAAGCTGCCAAAACCTCAAAAAATTGATCCCGATGTTGACTATTGTCCACTGACACTGTAGCTAGAATAAAACCTTTGATTTTATGAAGCCCTATTGTTGCCTCTACACTCACACTACAGTCTATTTATCCATTCATCCACACATGCATCCACTTTCTTCTGCTCATAAGGGGTGAGCTTGTGAGTGTAGAAACCCAACTAGGGAAGTCAAGAAGCCCCCTCCTCCAGCTCGAGCAGGGGGAGACTGAGGTGTTCACAGGCCAGCCCATACATTTGCCTGATACACCTCAACATGAAGGAACAGTGACTTCACACTGAGCTCCCAGAAATGCACCAAACTGTAGCAGCTTTTCAGCAGAACTACTGAAATTAAACTAGCAGTGCTAAAACCATTTCCACTCAGTCACAGCCCCCGTGCAGGGCAAAAGAGGACATGGAAGGAGGGGGCTGTGGTGAGCAATGATAACTGGAAAACAACTGGGCACAGCAAACATTCCTCCCCCTTGTGTACAGGCTGGACTCTATTTCTGTGGGTGAAGGGAGTAAATGATCACAACCGCATTTTCCAGAGCAGTTAGAAATAGTCTATGTTATGAGCTTGTCCACCTCAGGAGAAGTATTAGATTTAAGCACATTCCAGCATTATCTACAGCACAGGAAGCCTAATACAGTTTATAGAGAGGGGGCACTATGGCACAGCTGATGAATATATATTATTAGCTAAATTTGATGTATAAACTATTTGTTATTGTAATATTCAGTAATTGGAGATGCTGCATTTTCACTCAGTATTTTTGGAGTGTAGAGACTGTAGGTCAAGTGCGTTGACTTCATTCATGTATGCACACTATGTGTCCCAGTTTCTCAGTTTACAAAGTTATGACTGCAAGTCTTTCAGTGGATTCCCTTTATTTTTAGTCACTTCAGCATTATTTTCAGTGTTTGTCTCTCAGCCTCTGCTGTCGTGTGCTTATAAATAGTCCGTTTTTTGGCTTGTGATCTCTAATTGAATGTGAAAAATGATTGTTAACATTTTTATTTCTACTATAAAGTTAGTTTGGGATGAGGCCACAAGGCTTCATTTCTCCATTGCTCCAGACGCTGCTCCTTGGTCCATTCAACCAACCACAGCCTCTCACATGAGCCTTCAAACCACTCTTTACATGACCTACAGGTGACATCATTATTTATTATGTGATGCAGACTATAACTATCCATGAATTGTGCTTTATGTGCCTTTATTTTGATAGCATTGGTCATATTAGCTAAATAAGTGTTGCATAAAAAAATGGACCTACCTATGTTAACAGAGTCCTCCCAGTCTTCCAGCATCTCCGTCACTATGAGTGTATACACATAAGTCCTGTGCTTTCTGTCTTGATTGTGCTGAAGAGGAATAAATGAAGAGATGTCTTCACATCACTGATAAAAACTGTCAGCAAAATGCACTTAATGCTTTCTAATAAAAAGATGTGAGCTGTGATTAACTGTTCTGTGTCTTTTATAGACACCACATGAAAAGAACAACTTAATGCTCTGATGACTGACACAGAAATCCGCAGCATGATAGTACAGTCATGACAGTATTTTATACCGTGTCATATATCAGCATGAAGAGAGCTGAGAGCATGAGAATTTATTACAACTTTCCATGACAGTTTCATATACCTACCTCAAAAATCCCAAGCAGTCTGCCAAGCTTTCCCTTCACACCAGCCTGCACACACCAAGAAAACACAGTGAGCGCATTCATGATTATTATTGTGTGATATTAAGACCATACTGCAATGTTTCCCTTCAGAACAATGACACAGACATATTTGTTTACACTTAAAGCTCATACAGGCACGGCTGCAGTGAGAGCATCAGTCCTCACATGTGTTCATGAAACCGTGCAACTCTGTACCACTGCAGCGCTGCCACGTGAGCAACAGCATAGCAGAGATGACCAGGTACAACTAAACATAGTCTGAATGACAGAATGCTGCCATAGAGGGGCTTAAGTTGAGTACAGTGTAGGAGTCCAGATCCAATTCTGCTTATGCCCAGCTCAGAACATGGACACATCATCACCTTCCATCTATTAAGTACATTTTAAACATTATGAGAAAAAACACTGAGATTAAAGCCACATATTCACACATGACAAGCTGTTTGTCATGTATTATATCAACACTGGGTTTACATGAACAATGATTCAAATTATAGTTTGTAGTTACATTTAACAGAGGGAAATACAGCAGATCCCATATTATCAGAGGAATAGTCCTGTTGTGATGAGCTGATGAGGTTGACCCTGGACTTGCAAAGTAAGGTAATTATGTCATTTTCAAACTATTATTTGACTCATTGGTACAACCCGGCTCGGCTAGGGAGGTTTAGGAAGTAACATATAAACCAGATGGTATCAGTTAAGTAAGTTATTTAATTGACAACAGAAAGAAAACAACGGACAACAGAACAAAATCAAAGGGATAACAAATCAAAAGTTGCAACTAACAGATTAAACTAAAAAGGGCCCAGTAACAAAATAGCCTGCGCAGGGCTCGAAGGCTGTGCACCGGACTAATTAACTAAGTGCCTCTCACACACACACACACAGCTATAGTGTGCAGACACAAACGAATGGGGACTAGGCACCACTGTGCACTAGTCCCCGGGGCGGGGCAACTGCACACAGCTAACACAGCCGCCCCCATGCGGTCTATGGCCGCCCCCCGTGGTCTTTAAATATCCGCGGCATCCTGCCGGTTGAGCCACGTGATCTTGAGGAAGCCAACCAGAGGGCACCGCGGACACCGTCGTCATCACGTTGACGTAGGGGGGAACGGGCCCAAACGAAGAGAAAGAAAAGGGGGAGAAACACAGAAAACAAACCCACAACAACTGATAACACTCATAAACTTGTTTTGTGTTTTGTATGATTCTAGTTTGTATTTATCACAGAAATGTTGCCAAAATTAACATTATTTAACTAATGGGAATAAAAAATTAATTAATTTGATTTTGTAGGGTTCCTCAATTTTCTTTGTGCATACAATGAAGCAACATTTTGTGTGTGCAAAATCTGTTTAGAGTGGTTATACTGTATGGAACTGAGTCACAGCTTGCTTTGTTGTGCTCCGGTGGTTCTTCAAACAAATTACTCAATTACACATAATAGAGTACATGCACAATTTCAAACATGAGGTTCCTGTTCCGGTCAATGTGTTACATCTGATAGCCGGGAATAAAATATTAAAATTTTAATTGTTAGCCTTCCACAGTAGTAGGATTGCCACTGGTCTATATGCAGGCACATGTCTGGATGCAGGTAACAGGAGACCATTCCCAAATATCACTGCCATACTTCAAACCTGTCAGCACACTATAATCCATGGTAAACGCTCACAGTTCACTCCACATCCAACATTCTGGCTCAATATCAGCCACGCCCCCTTTTTTGCCAAACCACAGGACAATTAACAGACTGGATTTGGCTCAAAAAACAGGAGTCACATCATGAACTATGAACAGCAATGATACCTCTTACAGGATTTACTGCTTTGAGAAGACAAATGATACACAGAAATTATTTTCAGAATGTGTCATGCTGAGCACTTAATTTGTGTGGTTAATGTGATAATATGTGTGGTGTCATGTAAGGTTAAAGTATTATTTTTGCAGTTTAGCTCTTAAATCACCAGAGCAATATCACATGAACATAGTTTCACAAATTAATCTCAAGCTCCAAGTCCTCTGAAAGCAGGTCATACTGGCATGAACCTTTACAGTGAGGCATTCTTTGGGAAAATGGACAGCTGTAGCAAATAATGGATGCAATCTAAACCTCGACCTGAATGACTTAAGAACCGTTGCTGACATCTGTTTAACAAGAACAGAAACTCTGACTCTTTTATCTGATATGGACTCACCTCTTCGTACACCTCCCTGACGGCGGCTCCACAGGGCTCCTCATTGGGCTCCATTCCTCCTCCTGGCACGATCCATTGGTCTGGATGTCGACTGCTGCTAACCAACAGCACCTGCCGAGAAGGAAAGGCATCTATCAGGTCTCTACAGTCGACTTTGAAGTGTGGCAATGGCACATGTAAGCCCACAGTCCATCACCACTAAAGCTGCCAAGTGAGGTTTTGAACATCTCACATGTCATTTCTCACTTAATTTACTTCCTGCAACATGTGTGTGAATTGGACTGCTCAACAGTCAGCACATAATTAAATTAAGTGAATGAGAATAACCAGCATGATGCTATAATTTACTGTCATGTGACACATGAGCATGGTGCCCCTCTAACCTTAAACCCTATCTGGCATCCCAGTGACCCACATTAAGTTCACGTGCTTCTGAATCCTGCCTTGAGCTAACCAGACACGTGTAGACAACTCTATTTCTCCAGCAAAGGGTAATCCTCACAGGGGTCCCCTGACTGCAAAAAAAAAAAACAGCGCCCAAAACACCACTGACCTCACAAAGGTCTCCCAGTGTCAGGATGCGTCTGCAATCCAGCTGAGGCAGATTTGTGAAGGACACTAATGGTAACATCTTCACTGCCATCAAAGCTGGTTTCCATTGCACTGAAATGACTATGATGAGTCAAACTCAGTAGGATAAAACCAACAACAAATGTCAGGAGGGAGAAAGAAATTCATTCAAGCATTATTTTGACAGGCTGGCTGTTAGCTGTTTTCAGTTTGATCACACTATGACACACTTGAAGCTCACAAAGACCGTTTACAGTCTGTCCATCATTGATGTAAATGCTTAAATGAAGGTGGTTGTGACTCTTTGTTCCTGTATTTTCAAACTCTGTAGAGACCACATGACGTACGTTTTAACGCTGCTGCTGACTTTGTCAATATTTATGTGTGGATAACAGCCTGAGTTGGAAAGTACAACTGACTTCACCGTCATGTGACATCTCATTCAGTGACCTAAATCTGCAGTTCTCACTCACAAAAACGTCTCCCAAGCCTTTATAGTGACATTATTATATCATGAAGCCATAAAATATCAGTGTATATAGTGTCAGTGAAGATTTTATTTTCTATTCTCACTGCACTAAATAAGTGAAAGTATAGTTCAGACAGCCAACAAGTGAAAACAGACATCTACAAGTGAAGCTGTGCAGTGGCCTGTGGACCAATCAGAGCAGACCAACTTGCCTCCTGAATGAACTTAATTTACATGACAACAGCACTCTGCGAGCTGATTCATGGAAATGTATTAAAAACATAAAATATTGTGTTTTCTATTCAATTGCAGCGTGATATTAGCATGGTAGAAATTTAAATTAACAGCTGGAGAGGATGAGAGCAGCGGTGAGTCTACTGTGCCCATTAAACTATCGATGCAGGGCTCTGAGGACTGTAGAAACACTGCCAGTTGTCTCACTGACACAAATGCCTACAACACACACATGCATGCGCAATTTCACACCAACGCCATGTGAAACACGCAGCCACTTGCACGTACACAGCCAAACAGCTTTTCAAAAACCACTAGGTCAGCAGTCGCCTCTCTGTATGAAAAGAGAAGAGCTTAGCAGTGGAGGTTAATGACCCCAACACACACAAACACACACACCTCAATGAGAGGTCAGAAAGAGGGAAGAGCTTTGAGCACAACAACCCTGAGCCTACACACTGTTTATGATTACACAAAGACAAACTGTACTGATAATAATTCCCTTGTACTAATAATTGGTTTTCTAGATAGATAGACAGACAGATGCTTTATTGATCCCAAGAAAATTCAATGCATTCTTGAACGCATTACAACGCATACACAATTCAGAGTCATCTTTCATGGTATTTGAATGCAGACCTGTTCTTGTTATCCTGGACTCCAGCTGACACGTATGAGAAAGTGTCTGTAAACCAGGCATGCAGTCTGGACAGATAGTTTACCACATGAAAAGAAAAGCATACACCAGCAGAGGACATGAGCAGTACGGCATATGACACGAGCTCATTTCATCATCCTCCAGCACCAACAATCAAAGTGACTTTTAGCTGGTGTCAGCACAGTGTTGCAGTGACAGCCAGCAGGGAGAACCATGATGAAAAGCAGCAGTGAGAGACAGTGTGGTGGGTACAAGCACAAGGAGCAGGAAAGCATATCTGCCAGGGGGCAGCAAGTGCATGCACCTTGTTTCTATAAATTGCAGCTGATAGGTCACTTGATGTTTAGCACACTGTGTAACAGCCACTCAGCCCCCTACTCCTCCTATCACATGGGGTCCTGAGCTGGGCTGCCGTCATAGAGCAGACACACTGAGATCAAGACACCTTCCACTGTGAGTGTGTGACTACATTATATTATTTAGGTACAGTAGGTAGATAGGTAAAATTGTTGGCTTGAAACAACCTGCATTCAGTGACAAAGTCCAAAGAAAAAACAACTTTTGAATGTAAAAAAATGCTGCCGTGTACCAGCCTCTGCTCAAAGTTCAACAGGAGACGATGACATGTTAACCCTCTGTCAATCCTGTTGACAGACAGGTAATCAATGAATCAAACAGTTAGCAAAACCATGGCCATAGGTAACAGTAATCACCCAGAGAGCAGGACTGATGGTGGGAGATTCAACTAAACCACAACACCAGGCACAAGCATCAGGTGGTGCCACAGGCCAACATGCTAACATGATCTTTGATTTCTATGTTGTGGCAGTATTAGTAACAGTGGTGATACAAAACCATAAAAATACAGTCCTAATCAGAAAGGTAAAGACAACTTAGTTATAACCCAAAATAAATGAAAAATTCTCAGTTCTCGAAAACTCAGTATGGAGGGTCAGTCTTGGCAACACCTGAGTCCACCTAACTTCTAAATGATCCAAATGCTATGCCACAGGAATGTGCCCTAAATCCCAGAGAAGTGTTTGTATTTTAGGAACTTCTGGTTCCCCCATCATTTATTTTTAATGAGCTTTTGGTTACGACGCCTGAAATAATGTTGGTGGTTAACCAGAGTCCAAAAGAATTTCACAATTTATTTTCCAAGTACACCAGTCACACTCTCTCTTATGAGAGATTCATGTTCTACATGATAAATGACAAGAAGTTAAACAGGACTACAAACGTCATCAAGGCCTTTATACAGTTTGGAAAAGGGAAGAGCAGTAAACTTGGTGCTAACGGCATTGTGATGTGACTATGCTGTAGTTGTAGTTTATAGTGCAAGGCTAGCTTCTTACTCCTGGGTTCAAAAAAAGTCATAAAAAATAGTGAGCATGTGTTCAGAAACATGTCTGCTACAGAGTTTTGGAGCCTGTCTCAAGTGGTCACTTGTGGAACTGCAGTTCACACACATTCATGAACAAAAAAACAAAAAAAAAAACAACAACAAAAATAATAACTTACCTGTCTAATGGTCTAAAAGTCTAAAAACATGCTGCTCGTCAGCTGAATGCAGTTTTACTTAATGCCATCTTTTTATAATGACAGGAGGCATTTACAGGCACTGCAGTGTTGGAGCTGCAGCCACATAACTTCTTGTGTCACTGACAATAGTTCAGGCGGCTGTGGATTTCTTCCTAGACAGGAAATGAACGTGATGGTCTCCTGCTGGGTACTGGCTGCTCCCACACTGCCTGCTGATTATTAGGTCAAATATGTGGCCCTTCAGCAAAGATTTGCCCAAAGCCTCAATTACAGGCATCAGGACACACTGGTACAATGTGTTTGACAGCTCTGTGTGTAGTCAGGCAGCTGTTAAACTGGGACTGCGTCAAAAATAGTGCATGTTAGTAAATGCCCTCTCTCCCTTCCTGCGAGCGGTTTTAAAAACTATAAACTCACCTCGTCCTCCGTTTCGTTTCTGAAACACAAACACGCCGCTCTTCTCTTGAATCCTTCTCCGTCGTACGTCCTGGTCTGGTTGGGCTTAAACTTCATCATAAGTAGGTCTTATCGTCGAGTGCCAGGAGAGAGGAGAAAATAAGGCAAAAAAAAAATCTGGACTCAACCAGGAGAAAGAAAGTGCCGTCCGTGAGAAAAAAGGGGGCAGCACAGCTTCAAAACGTGTTCTCCAGACAGTCCCGGTTACAAAGTCGGTTCATTCATTCCTGCGCTCCGAGACGAAGTCATGCTGCCTCTGTTGTACCGACCATGGAGGTTTAGAGCCGCTGTCAACACGCATGGTTCAACAACCCCGCTTCCATCTGTGCTCGGTGTGACCAGCTGACCTGAGAGCTGCGCAACAAGCTGCCCGCGAGCTCCCCGTCACAACGCGAGCTCCGTCCTCCTCCGTTCATTAACAAAACACACACGAACACGCGCTGTCCGCGCGGGGCAGCAGGCTGCACGCAAACGTGGCGTGCGTGGTGCTTTCAAGTGCCGCTGCTGAAATCTTTAACTAGTTTTAAAACCTTATTTCACTGTAGTGGTTATTCATCTTCAGTCTTTTTTTTCCTGTGGGTGAAATTTTACTCTTTCATCGTTTCACTTATTCCCAGTAACAAACATCCGTCTTTTGTGTAACATAACCATTCCATACATTTAAAACACACTTCAGAGGTTGATTAACAGACGAATAAAAAAAACTCCTATAATTTTTTCATAATCATATAGGCTATCTTAACAGCCAAACATTGATTTCCCATTTTCCAACAGTCTTTAAAAAGGGATATGAGACCTCGCTGATTTAACCTTTAAATGTTACGATTAAAACCACTTTCAGGGCGGTGAATCAATCTGGCGACACAACTTTCAGCAGCCGTGTTTAACAGATACAGTCTGTGTTATGCTGCTGGGTATACAATATACAACGCCCGGGGCTGACCTCTAGTGGTAGAGCACAGCTTTTCAAACAAAGAAAGAAAGAAAGAATTAAACGCCGTTAGAAGAAAATGAAACCTACATCTTCCTTACTTTTATACAGTCACGGTCTGGCCAACCTGCTCCTGATATCCAGCAGTAATTACATTACAAAGGGTAGTCTGCATTGTTATGAATTAGCCTGAGCCACATCCAAAGTGCAAAAGGACTAGACTGTACATTATATAACATACAGAATACATCTGTAACTTCAAGAACAACATTCAGATAATGATTTATTAATCAACAGTATTTATTTACAGAACATAAAAGGTGAACTGTTTCATAGCATTCTGAGAGCATGGAAACATTTCTTCTTCAGATAAGAGTGAATTTACACAAAGTGAACTGCATACAGACTTATTAGCCACAGACCAGTAACACAGCAGGCAAGAATCAAAGCCTTCACTGATCTTCTGGAGTTTGATCGACCATCTCTTTTCATACAAATCAGTCCTTCGAACCCACATCCCAACCCCATCTCCACTTCCCACTGACACCATCAAACCCCTGCCAGCTCCAGCGTTACCACTGCTTTGTGAGATAAACGTCGCTGGGAGCTGATGAATCACTGAATCTCGTAGAGTTATACTGTGATGACATAAGGAGGGGAAAGCAGGGGTAGTTAGTACGGCAAGAAATGTTCACATATAAAAAGACTGGATAACTCAAAAGTGCTAAAACTAAGGATAGGTCCACAATGCCCACCGTACCCTCCACACTCACTCACACATCCACACACTTACAGTACGTCCAAGTCTACACGCAGAGTGTCTGGAAAAGGCTCAGTTTGGTTTTTAGTCACATCATTTTTGTAGCCAGACGGGACTAACAAACAAGAAGTAGGGCATGTTCATACATCCTGCTGGGCAGTCAACACAGGACACAACCCTCTGCGAGTGAGTGTCTGCATACAGTGGGCTAGTAGTAGGTAGCTGCTCATAAACAAACAGCAACGCAAGAAATCAATGTTAAAAAAAACATCAAAAGTATCATCATATCGACCACTCATTCTGCTGCTTCACCTCTGTCTAAACCCACATTACAGGTGGGACATAAGACAAACACCCCCCGCCTCCTTCCCATTGGACAAAGTGTGAGTAGATCTAAAATCTCTGCCCATGCATTTGAGTACTAGTGAGTTAGGACGAAGACAAGTCATTTCATTACTAGTGTGCATTTAAATCACCAAATATCAGCAGTTGTGTATATAGAAAATTATTATATATATAATTATTATTAATTATATATATAATTAATTAAAGACTGTGTCCTTTAAATGCAAATGAAGCAGAAGAAGGCCTTGGCAGCACATAAGTTGTGTTCACACTTGTCTCCACTGGCGTTACCTGCTTTACACTTCATTTTTGTTTCCAGCATAAAGCCTGGTCCATGACTTGGCTGTAAAAGAAGAAAAAGAAGCATACATTGTAATAAAAGCAGAGCTAAAGTGTACTGTGGGAGTGCAATAAAGAGTCACAATCTAGTCTCATTCGAAAAAAACTCAGACAGTGGAAACAATATCCCTGATGGTGGCGCTCTGACAGAGGTTTTCAATTGGTGAGGGTCGCCTTCACTGAAGCCATTCAGTTTGGTTTAAGTGCTTGTTTAATGCGGCAGTGTGAGAGCAGTTTCCACTTCATCAAACAATACTTCATAATTCAGCACATGTTGACATTTACACTGATGAAGGTAGAAGCCAGATGTAGTAGTAATAACACGAATACAGTTACAAAATAGTATAAACCGAGCATAAACACAGCTCTAACCTGTTTCTATGGCTTCAGCTTCACTGGACTTCCATTTCTCTGCAACGTCATTTGCTAGAGGATCGTCAGGGTTAGGTGCACTTAGTAAAGCCTGGATTGATAGCAGCACTGTGCGAATCTGCAGAGCTGGTGACCATTTATCTGAAAAAAATATAGAACAGAGACTAATGAAGCTAGAGCAGAACAAAAGAGGGAACGTTTAGGGGACAGTAAAGACACAAAGCTCAGCAGTTACGGTCGCAAGTGTAACAAGTGAAGTGTGACGTGAGACGAAAAAAATATTCCTACAGTAACATGTTGGTGCTTACCTTTCAAAATGTCTAGACATATTCTTCCCAACTTGTCGACATTGGGATGATATATTTTGGTCATGAAACGTACTTTAGGAGCTGCCATGGGATATTCCTCTGGTAAAAAGAGTTCAAGTTTAAATGTGCCTCCCTCAAAAGGTGAGTCCTGAGGTCCGGCAATGACCACATGAAAGTAGCGAGCATTGCCTTCATCTGGCTCTGCCTTAATGCCTGGGACAGGCTCTGCAAGCAAACGCTGTGTTTCCTGAAGAATATGAAAAGAAAAAAAAAAGCAGAGAGGAGTTATCCATTTTAAATATGTATATGTTCCAAACACATGTCAGTAATTATGTTTTTTTTGCTTCGGATTTTTTTTGGCAATTCCGTATTTAGCCAAAGCTCCAAATAGTTATGAATCATTGTTTGTCTGACAACAGAGATGATAGACTGCCGTTTGTTTATTTATTATCCTTTCACACAAAAGGGGAGAGTGCTGTTTTGAGTGCAACGGTGGCTCAATTCTGTGAATCTGACTCGGCGCAGTATGTAACTGTCTTTTAGAGGTGACACTGACTCAGCCGCCATGCCACAGGGGGCCAGCCCTGCAGCAAGACTACCCTCTACTCAAAGTGACAGCCAGGCAATGTACAAAAAACACATGCCTGCAGAGTGAAAGAGGAGGATGTCTGTGGTATGCATGAGGTAGCAAATGTGACACACTTGAAGACATGACTTTAAGAAGACACTGTATTCAAGTCATTTAAAAAAAAATACATGTTTA
>JAVQJX010194416.1:0-10970 GCA_036025115.1 Ambassis agassizii
TACAGGGAAAATTAGTCTCTCCTATACTTTTGTCATGCATACACAACACACACCACACCAATGTACATGCACATGCATAGAGGAGAGGGGGAGTGGGGGCGGCGCCAATGCAAGCAGCCAGTGCCCCGAGCAGGTGGGTATGGTGGTGCCTTGCTCAAGGGCACCTCGGCAGTCTCTCAAGAGGTGAGCAGGCACCTCTCCAGCTACCAGCCCACCTCCATATGTTTGGTCCAAGGCTGGACTCGAACCACTCGACCCTCTGCTTCAACGTCCAATGCCCTATGGACTGAGCTACTGCCGCCCCACCCTTGAAGGATGCTGACTTCTTCCTGTACCACTGCTTGAAGAAGGCGTCTTCCAAAAACTGACAATAGGACTGGGAGTTGAGCTTGACTCCATCCTCAACCCGAAAAGGTCCCACAAGCTCATCTTTGATGATATCAGCCCATACCAGTACCCCACCTCCACCTTGCTGGCATCTGAGTCAGAGTGGAGTTCTCTGCCCTTTGCTGATCCAGCCACGCGCCCATCCATCTGGCCCATCAAGACTTGATATTTCTTGGCCCATTCTTGACGTTTCATCTTGTGTGTCTTGTTCAGTGGTGGTCGTTTTTCAGCCTTTGTTACCTTGGCCGTGTCCCTGAGTATTTCACACCTTGTCCTTCTTGGCACTCCAGTGATGTTGCAGCTCTGAAATATGGCAAAAATGGTGGCCAATGGCATCTTGGCAGCATCAGGCTTGATTTTCCTCAGTTTATGGGCAGTTGTTTTGTGCCTTGTTTTTTCAACACACTTCTTGCGAACCTGTTGACTATTTTGAATGAAACGCTTGATTGTTCGTTGATCACGTCGCAAAATCTTGGCAATTTTAAGAGTACTGCACCCCTCTGCAAGACATCTCACTATTTTTGACTTTTCAGAGTTGCCTAATAATTATTAGGGTGTTGATGCCATTAAACCACACCCCTTCTCATTACAGAGATGCACATCATCTGATATGCTTAATTGCTAGTAGGCTTTCAAGCCTGTACCGGTTGGAGTAGGACAACATGCATAAAGAGGAGGATATGATTTGCCTAATAATTCTGCACACCCTGTATATATTGTGTGTTGCAGCAGCTAAACAACCCCAGAGTGAGCAGGAAATGACAATGTGTTGTATCTATCTTTGTCTGGCTCTGCTACCACGAAAGATTGGTGATTTTTTTTTCACCAATCTTTGCTCCTGTATATCTCTGCCTGTTACTACTGTACAGTATTAAAATGACTTCATCCTGTGTGTCTCCTTGTGAGAGGAGAACCCTGTAAAAGACCCATCCAGGCACAAAATGGCCTCTGATAGCCCCATACAAAGCCTGCTGAGTTACACACACTGTCAGTCGCTCACTGAGCACAGTGGGAAGTCCCAGCTAAGAGAGCAGCCATTGTGTTTATGAGAGCGCTCCTCTTTTCTCAAGAGATTTACAGCAGTCTGAAGCAGCCGGCCCCTTTCCCTCTTAATCACAACACCATGGACATGCTAATATGCCTCTCAGTATGAGACAAAAGGTCCAAAAATGGGCTTTTTGCTTTATGTTGTGATCTAGCTCTGGACTGTGCTACACAGGTGATGCCAGCCCAATCCACTGGCGGCTCACCCATGTTTACACTTTTAGGGGTGAAGTACTCTACCTGTAATTATTTAGTTCAACCCAGATATTACCTTTTTCACATGGTGATGATTTGCACCCGTTATTTTGCTTTAAAAATGCTTTCTCTGCTTGACTTTAACACCCTTGTCTTCATTCTGAGGGCATCAAATTCAAAGGCGGCTCTGTTGGCACGAAACAGAAATTTCTGTTGAAGGCCACAGCAAGCTCCTTGTCTGACACTCTTCCTTTAAAGCAGCTCACTGTTACTCAAAATAGCTATGTTAAGAGGAATCTTCCACTTTCTTTTTTTGTGCTGTTTCTGTTCCCTCCTCTGTTCAGTTCCTGTGACTTGCTGACAAAAGGCGGTTAATTTATTCATCTGTGTCCTTTGTTTGTGTACACTGACAGTTAGTTGTAAGGCCCCTCTAACAGGCTGTAGAAAACGGAGGATGAAAGAGGGCTCCACGGAGAGAAAGAGGGGTTGTTGTTGCTGCCTGTTCGCTCTTTCTGTTCCTTTAGAGGCGTGAAGCTCAGAATAGACACCATTGGGCCCTTTCACTGTGACTGGGTCTTAGACAAACATGAGGTGGGGTTCTTTTCAACACCATGATGATCTAATTTGAGTATGTCTATGATTTTCTCAATCAGATCCCCTTCTACAGTGAGCTGTGTGAGAGGCTGAATGCAGGAGAGAACTGCAAAACCTTGGTTGGTTACTCTGCTGTCTACAAGGTGTGCTTTGGAATGGCTTGCTTCTTCTTCTTCTTCTTTCTTTTCACCCTACGGATCAACAACAGTACAGGCTGCAGGGCGGCCATACATAACGGGTAAGAGATTCAGTTATGTTATGATGCTGTTATGATCTAATATTTGTAACCATTTTATGTCTTTGATTGCATTGATATAGTTTCAAAAAATAGTCTTGCCATTTATTTTTTCAGATTCTGGTTGCTGAAGTTTGTTGTGCTGGTGGCTTGCTGCGCTGGGGGCTTCTTCCTTCCAGAAGAACAAATCTTTCTGGAAGGTAAAAATAATCCTCTCAAGAGATACGGCTCTGTAGTTTTTTTCTCACCCAAAAATAAAGTAAAAGAATTAAACGGATGTGGCTGAACCAATCAAGTCGCTCCTCTGTGTCATCAGCATGGATTGGGGTCACACCAAAAACAAGCACAGAGCTGTCAGTAGTTCCTCTCAGGATGCAAATTGTTCCAAACTGTTGTTCAGCCACAGTCAAGATGGATTCCCACATGATCTAATGAGAATCCATCTTGCCATCTGTCCTGGCATCATTTGAACAAATCCCCTGTCTCTTCTTCTGTCCATTCCCACAGTGTGGCGTTACGTAGGAGCCGCTGGCGGGTTCATTTTCCTGCTCATCCAGCTCATGCTGTTGGTGGAGTTCGCACACAGATGGAACACAAACTGGTGAGAGCGAACATGTCTACTCTCTAATCCGGTCTTTTTTTTGTCTCTCAAAAGCTTGGCTTCCTTTGTGGATTTACCTTTAAATAAGGTTATTTAAATTTAAATTATTTTTTTTGTCCTTGAGGCACAATGTGGTTTTTATTCTGCGGGGATATTTGGAGAGACAACCTTGG
The DNA here is from genome assembly GCA_036025115.1 of Ambassis agassizii. Classification (NCBI taxonomy): domain Eukaryota; kingdom Metazoa; phylum Chordata; class Actinopteri; family Ambassidae; genus Ambassis; species Ambassis agassizii. Next base: position 3,230 of record JAVQJX010194416.1, read on the forward strand.
AGAAAGAGAGTCATGTAGCCTTGTGTTTTTGTGGGTGGAGGACAGGCTTGGCAGCAGGCCAGTGCTCTGCAAATTCACAGAATGCATATAGCTTCAGCACTTTTCTGTACACAAACTCCAGCAGATTGTTTCAGAAGTGTGTAGTGAGCAGCCCATATGTGTTCCATATTTGAAGCTGTCTTGCCTACTCCTCAGTGCACCAAACATGACTCTCTGTCTTAATTTGAAAAAAAAAAAATCCCATGTCACTTTTTCCTTTTCTTTTCCTTTTGTTTATGTGTTTTTTTTCCTCATGATTGTGTTGTTTCCTTTCTGCTCCCTGCCCCTCTTTCTGTCTGCAGGAGTTCAGGAGTGGAGTATAATCGTATGTGGTATGCCGCTCTGGCCTTCGTGACTCTTTTACTGTTCACCGTTGCTGTGGGAGCTGTGGTCTTTATGGGCGTGTACTACACACACCCTGGGGCCTGTCTACTCAACAAGATTTTCCTGGGCATCAATGGGAGCCTCTGCCTCATTGTCTCCCTGCTGGCCATCTCCCCCTGCATACAGAAATGTAAAAACCTTCAGGAGCGCTTTTAATTTGACCATGAACATTTTGTTTAAGGTACACCATGATAACACAAAGACACAATAATAATTTATTCCCTCCACAGTGCAGCCCACATCAGGTCTGCTGCAGCCAGGAGTCATCAGTGTGTACGTCATGTACCTCACCTTCTCGGCCTTCACCAGCAAGCCAAAAGAAAGTGAGTATGAACGTCTCCAACACCCATCAGTGGTGGCTTAGGCTTCTTTTTGTACTGACACATTACACTCCACTGCGACTGGGAGGGAAATGTAGTCGTGAAAGTAAGACTGGCAGATATCTTCATTTCTCTCTCAGTATCTCTAAACGTCAAATAGGTTAAGGTTAACTGTGGAGGGATTTGAGTCTTAAAGCAACATGAACTGTAAAGATCCTTCTTATAATTAAGTCATTTCACCACATCCCTGCTACATTACAAAAGCTATCGTTTTGTTCTTAATGCTGTGTTTTCCCTCTCCTCCTTCTTCACTGTTGTTAACACTGCCAAATTTCACACACACACACACACACACACGCACACACACACATGCACACACACACACACACACACACACACACACACACACACTGCATCTTTCGCAATGTGTTTCTTCTATTACTCCTACTTCTTTCACCTCATCCATCTGTCGTCACATTCTTTCTGTCTAGCTGTGCTGATAGACGGTGTGAATACAACTGTATGCGTGTTCCCCATTAAATCTGGGCTGGAAAACGACAAGACGATTGTCACCACCATAGGAGCCGTTATCCTGCTTGGCTGCGTCCTTTACTCTTGGTAAGATGAAAAACTGTATTTGTGAACACCCTCTGTTATCCAGTTCTCACTTTCATTGTGTACACTAATTTAAACCTGTTTTCCTGGCCTTTCTATTGTTATTTCATTGTGGAGTCTACAAATACTATAGTCCACTCTCATTAGCAGCAGCAATGTGGAATACAATGTGTTTTATAAGAAGCCCGTAGCGACACAGACGGGGTAGTTTGGATTGGCTGTGATGCTGTGGAGGCCGTGCATGATTGGCTGTGGCCAGGCTACAGCTGAGCGAGACAAGAAGTATTTGCTTTTATTCACATGTGTTTCCCATCAAGCAGAGGCATCCTGTCTCTTGTGGTCGTTCCCTGAAGAGCAGGAAATTAGACTCTGCAGCAATTTAAAACTGCAAATTATTGGAAAAAAACATAGAATTACAACAGTTCTCCCCCTTCATCTGTCTTTGTCTCTCTCTCTCTCTCTCCATCCTCCCTCTAGCTTGACTTCCACCACCAGGAGAAGCTCCGCTGCACTCAGAGTGTGTAGGAACAGTGAGCCAGAGACTGAGGTAAAGTCACAAATATTTAGACCTCACTGGGTGTGTGGGTTAATGAAATATGCAGACTGGTTGAACACAATAACCCGTTTGAAAACCACAGTGAACAGACACTCCTGATTAGATGTCCTCTATTATACTGAACCATCAGACGCTGTGTGTTTAATATGTGCTAACTTGTACATATACTTTACCTTGCAGAGAGCTCGTTGCTGTTTCTGCTTTGGAGATGACAGAGGTGAGGAAAGTCAAATCATTCTTTCTCCACTTACATCCTTTTTTTGCTTTGCCCTCGCTCCTTCCACCCAGTCCGTGTCTATATATGTGTATGCCTTAGCCATGGTGTTTGCACACAGTGGGGGTATACGTATTGCTGTTCCTCAGCCTGATTGAGGATGGTGAGAAAGCATTGGTCAGCAAACACAGATGATGTCACTGTTACTAGGAGGTTAGTGTGACACAGTGAAGGGGAATCGGGAAGATGTGGGACTGAAGGCTAACACTGCCACCTGCTGGAAATACATAACACATACCAGTGCCATTTACCAACATTTAATGTGTGCTTTTCAGATGACTATGATGAGGAGAAGACGGGTTCAGGCCAAAACGTGCTGTATGATGAGAGAGAGGCAACCATCTATAACTACTCCTACTTCCACTTTGTCTTCTTTCTGGGCTCCCTTTACGTCATGATGACCGTCACCAACTGGTTTCAGTAAATGAGCCAGATACAGTGCACAGTGGAAACAGTGAAAAATTTCAAATAGAACAGGATAAGTACATTCTAAAAGAAACTCTGAACAATCTATAATTAGGCATTAGCTTATTTTGTAGCACCACTGAAATTAAGTGTTACAATTTCTGAGCATTTGCTACAGAAATTAGCCGCTGTCATCCAACTTTGCAAAAATAAATGCATACAATACAATACAAATATAAAAATGTAACTGTTGACATTGAAGAATGAATTGCAGCTATTGCCGTTAAAGTGAAGAACGACTTCCCTAACCGTGCCTGTCCTCCGCAGTTATGACGACCATAAGATTGAGAAGCTGTTGGATGGCAGCTGGTCAGTGTTCTGGATCAAGATGATCTCCTGCTGGATCTGCCTCATCCTCTACATGGTGACCCTCGTGGCCCCTATGGTCTGCCCGAAGCGCTTTGAGGCCTAAGTCTCACACAGGGCCACTTCTGATTCTTTGGATGTGGCCTCCAAGAGACCACGAGTCTACCCCCAGTATCTTGAGACACCTTGAGACACAACCCTACACTACTCTCAGCGTTCTCAATGGAGAAATATCTGTTGCCTTTTGTTTTGTATGCTAGCGTTTACTTCTTTGTTTTACAATGTTAAGCTGTTCATACCTTGATGGTAATTTTTGTATTCTTTTACTACCACTGACTCCTGGAGTTTTGTATCGTGTGCCAGTTTGAAATTAGATGAAGATTCATGAGAGCTGAGTCACATTGGAAACCACTCAGTCCTAATAGATTCCTTGAAAAGTGTATTTTGTATTTCTGTATGTGTTTTTCTTGGATCCTCGCTTTTACTCTCAGCCAGGCATTTCAGTTGTGTACAGCCGGACCACAAAGTTGTAGCAAAGTTTTGGGACAAATTTATTTTAAATCAGTGATGTATTTATTTAAGGTATATTAAGGTGTATTCAAAGATTGAATGTGGTGTGAATTGAATTAGATTTGTCCCGGGCTTTTAAAACTCATCTCAGGCTCACGTTTAAGCTGTATATGTCGATGCTTTGTTATATAGCGTCTTTTTGTAGAAGTTTTCTATGCAACAGAACAAGCTCTTTTCAATTTTAGACAGCCAGTGTTGTGACATTTCCACCTAGATCATAAGAATACTGTTTAAGCTTTTATTAATGTCAGTGCTCCCTTTGAGCCAGAATCTTTTCTTAGGAAAAACCGTGTCCTTTATACATCTCAGTCATCTCATCATTGTTCCGGGCAGCGCTCGTCATATCAGCCTACCTTATAGAAGAGCGATGTTGAAGGAGTGCCACCTCACTGGAAAAGCCACAAGTGACACAGATGAGGAACATTTGCCAAAGGTAGATGTCAGACAACCAGAAACTGCTCAGATTGTTCAGTCTGTTGCAAAATATAATAAAGAACATTATATATATATATATACACGTGCATGCACACAAAGACTTTCTGTATAGTTCAAAGTGCTTTTTGCCTCGTCTTTGTTACACGTCAGCACACCATGGTGGTATAACTGCTTTACTAGTGATTCAACACTGGATGTTGAGTTTAACTGCCGAAATAAAATTCACACCGTCTCAGATGTTCATCCTTTTGTTTTGTGTTGTATAAAAATACAATATTCTCATTCCTTCAATCGATCTTTGTTTTTCCTTTCTCTAACTGTATTCCTAACATGTTTTATAATAATAATTATGTGTATATGTTTTGGTTAATGCTCTGTGATGTGCGTAAAATATAATCCTGTTTCATTTGCCTACAAAATCCTTCTGCATTGAATTATTGGTACGAATGTAGAAATTTAATGGTGCTTTGATATCAAAAGAACATCAGACAGCAGGAGCCACTGTGGAAGCTCCATACTACCATGACACACGCAAACACCTCTAGACCAAGAAGTATGTTGAAAAATGCAGGTGCCATGCTTAGACTCTTTGAATAAAACATCCACTAAACGCCATGTGTTGTCTTATTGTTGGTCATTTTCTTCACACATATAGGAGAATGTGATTTGATGCAGAGAATTTTATTGCATACAAGTTATTATTATTATTATTTTTTTTAAGATGCGTTATTGATCCCTATAGGGAGTCGGGGCTGGACTCGAAACAGCGGCCCTCTGCTTCCCAGCCCAATCCCCTATTGACTGAGCTACTGCCGCCCTCACTCATAAAATGAAAGAGATACACATAGAGACTGCTGATTAATCATAAAACTAGATAATGCCCAATGTTATGCTTTTCTAAGCCATAAAGTTTGCATTTGCTTTCAACTCTGCTCCTTTTTATCTACAGTCTCAGGGCTCAGACTGTCCCCATAACAGCTCACACACCCTGTGTGGCTTCAGTCTGTGTTCTGGTCAGATCCTCATAATCAGCAGGAATAGTGTCTGGAAATAGAGAACATGTTTCATTGGCATGTTTCCTCAGAGCTTCTGTGGCTGACTGTCTTTAACTCAGAAACACTCACCATTGCAGCGGTACTTCAGATTGGCCCAGATGATATTTTCCTGTGAGAAACAGAACACACCCAGCCGCCCACCTCTCATGCTGGTGTCTATTATCACCCCAGTGTCTGCCACCAGGTTTGAACCCTCAAAAAAGCGAGCCCTGATTCACACAGAGGTGAAAATTGTTAGTCAGTTCACACCTCTAGTGTGTATGTATATACAGTATGTGTGTGTGTATTTACCTGATGTATCCAACCTGTGGTCTGTGCTGGAGGAACCAGCGGTATGAAACCTTGTCCTTCCAGCCGACATTCCGGGGGTCCTTCCACAGGAGACGTACCTGGTCGGGGGTGTTTCCTGTGTGCCACAGGGAGTTCCTCAGATACTCACCAGGACCTGTCTTAGATTTTACCACCTAATGGTAAAAAGCATACACTCTGTAAGACTAAAGGGGGACAAAGTGACTGCAGGTGATAATGGCAGACACACTCTCCCAGTCTACACCTTGAGTTGTATTCCAGGTTCTGCCACGGCTCTGAAGGGAGCCGCCTGCCAGTAGGTTTGTTCTGTTTGCTTCCACATCACTACATAGAAAGAGGAGGAGTCCTGGTAGCCAAAAATGAAGCCAGCGTAGTCGTCATCTGTGACCGTGTTCACGTGAAATGTTCCTTCAAAGTCCACTCCACTGAAGGCTTTGTAGCCTACAGAAACACGACAACAGCTCAGAGATCAAAATCAGAAAGAATCCAAAGTGTTTAATAAGAGATGGGGACAGGAAGTACACAAAGGTACTTACCTACAGCAAGGCCAGGGTCAGAGTTCATGGTCTGGACTATCTCCATGCCCTGGCATGATGAAGGAGAGTGAGCTTAATTTCTGATTTCTAAATTGTTTTGCTGTACAGTACTAGGGGGCATTCATTTATCAAGTATGGGCAGAAATCAGAAACATTTTCTTCTTAGAGAAAGAGAATTGCAGATAAAGGTTGTTGTTACCTGGTTGAGAACAATCCAGTTGGGGTCAATCTGAGAGTCACCTTCTGGGTCCAGCACCACAGTCTGATAAGCCCTGAAGTCAGTCAGGGTGACCTCAGCGTTCTCCGGGCAGTGGTCGATTACATCGATAACATTGTCTTTGTCAAAGTCTCCCTCACATGCGTCTCCAACTTTATTATCTGAGGAACAGAGACATGACACATGTACACAGCCAGTGGTGGTATTCAGATGCTTTACTGAAGGCAACCAAATACAACATACTTGCAGTGTAAAAACTTCAGTGAATGTAGTATACACAAAGGAACATACAGTGAGTGTACTAACCATCTGAGTCCTTCTGGTCTGGATTAGGAACCAGTCTGCAATTATCTTCATAATCCAGGATTCCATCGTTGTCGTCGTCATCATCACATTCGTCTCCCTACGGAATAATGTGAGGAATGATTCATCTAAACATCAGCATACATAAAATGATTTTCAGATAAAGTAAGGGATAAATAATGAGATAAAAACCAGTCCATCCTTGTCAGTGTCCAGCTGAGAGGAGTTGATGATTGTGGGACAGTTGTCCTTTGTGTTTTGGTGGCCGTCACCATCGCTGACAGAGGAAAAAACAAACAGCAAAATGTGACCATTGTTCCACAGACAGACAGTGATGCAGGCTCTACCTGTCTATGTTGTCATCACAGGTGTCTCCCACAAGGTCATCATCTGAGTCAGACTGCAGGTGGACAAAACAAATAGTTATGTTAGAGTCACGCAGCAGACGAGGCTGTGATTTGGTTTATTACCTGGTTGGGGTTGGGCATATCAGGACAGCTGTCACAGGCGTCTCCCACTCCGTCATTGTCTCTGTCCCTTTGGTCGAGGTTGGGAACTCGCTGGCAGTTGTCAAGAATATTTTTTAAACCTGAGAACATAAAGTGCTTCCATCTCTGCCTTGTGACGGGAAAATAAAACAGTCAAACGCATCACCAGATGGCAGTGTTTGTTTAAGGCAAAGGTGAAATAGTTTCCAGCAGCCTGGAACAGGCTTACTGTGGAAAATGCTTTTAGTGAGAAGACAGACATGGCCAAGTGCTTAGCAATCCAGCCTTGGACTTGAAGACATAACCAAATGATCAAGAGGCTGGAGCTGTGCTGGACCCAACAAACGGCAGCCAGCGAACATGCGTAAACACACTGGTAAAACTGTGCTTCCACTGGAGCAAATAAAAGGTCATCTAAAAGGGGAGTGAGGTGAGAGAAAACGTTTTGAAACAACTCTTTAAGATTCCAGCTGGAACATTTAAAATAGTTTACTGCTGGTGGATGGTTGTACCTGTTTTTTTTTTTGTTTTTTTTTGTAATTATCCTGAAGTTGTTATTTCCTGAAAGCTAGTGATCTAACCGGTAGAGGATGTGAATTGGATACAGACACACACACACACACACACCGAGGAGAAAAGAGCAGCAGGATGTTTTGCATTGATGAAGGACTGCCAGTCCACAGTGAAAGCAGCAAAAATGTCCCTGTCTGTCCTCCAAATAGGACTGTCAAGGTTGTACTTTGTCTGCTCCAGACAGGCTGTGGTTTCGATAACACACACGCACACACACACACACACACACACACACACACACACACACACACACACACACACACACACACACACACACACACACACACACACACACA
>JAVQJX010194426.1:0-10525 GCA_036025115.1 Ambassis agassizii
TGATGATGATGATGATGATGATGAGGCTCTCAGCAGCTCACAGCTGATCTGTATAAAGGCGACTAACGAGGCAGCAGAGTGCTCAGTGTGAGTCCTGCTCTCAGACAACATGCTGCCTCTGCTGTTTGCTCTGTTCCTCTCTGCTCAGTTCCTGGACGACGGTAAGAAGACGTCAGCGTCTCACCTGATATTGTCTCTGTGGACAAACAGACACTGAGTGAGTGTGTGTGTGTGTTTCAGGGAGCTGCTGTCCTCTGAGGGAAGCCAGACGAGGTGCACAGATCTGACTCCAGCCTGGATCCATCACTGTATTGATGATTATGACTGTTTGATTGTGTCACTGTGTGTTCACAGCGCTGAAGGAGGACGCACTCATCACGGCGGCGAATGACATGGGGTCCAACCCCGAGACTTTAGAGGGTGAATCTTTAACAAAATCCAAAGTCAATACTGCTGTTGTTCAGACTGACTGTGGCTCAGAAACATTCTGTGAGAAACATCCTGCTGATGTCTTGAAATAATAACGTGACCATCAGCATCTTTCTCTTAAATGATGTGTGAAACAAAACTTTGAATCCTTTTCTATCAGCTTGTGTTTGTGTGTCTGTTTCAGAGCTGATGTCTCATGACCACGCTGTGCTGGAGGGAGACATGGTGCTCTCTGTGAGTAAAACTGAATGTATCCCCTAAAAAAGCCTCAGGAGGATCAAAACTACTTCATGAAACATTTTGTCACCTGCACGACGTCTTGTTGTCATTCTTTGTCTCCGTGGTGGTGAGATCGACCTCAAACAAGATGCTGTTCACAATACAACCACAGGAGGGCAGCACATACAAACATTTGCACAGGAAAAGCCAAACCTTCACATGCAGACTGTTTACTTATGATTATGAGCTGTTAGCGGTGGATCCTCACCACTAGGTGGCAGTACTCCTCACACACTGGTCCTTTAAAGTGTTTGCCGTTGTGTCTGCAGAGCGACAGGAACGCGGTGGAGAGCATCTGGCCGACGACTGACATCCCGTACGTCATCAGTCCAGATTTAGGTGAGCGGTGTGTGGATTAACACGGTGACGCTCACAGGAAGCGGTTTCACTGTCTGTGTGTTTTTGTTCCAGCTAGTCGGACAGGCGACGTCATGTCCGCCATGGCGATGCTGTCCAAACAAACCTGTGTGACTTTCAACCCGCGGACCACGGAGAAGAACTACCTGCTCTTCAAACGCAGCTCTGGGTGAGTGCAGTCCGCTGACGTCACCAGGAAGTGTGCACGTGTGTGTGTGTGTGTGACTCGTCTTTGTTCCAGTTGTGCGTCGTACGTGGGGTTTAGAGGCGGCGAGCAGCCCGTGTTTGTTGGGCCCCAGTGCATTGTGGGTAACATCGCCCATGAGATCCTTCACGCTCTAGGATTCCACCACGAGCACACGAGGGAGGACCGCGAGAAGTACATCACCATTCTGTCTCAGAACATCATGTCTGGTACGACGGCACACAAACGCCAAGGAAGGAGTCACATGACCAACATGGAGACAGTGATTGGATGATCTGTTTGTGTTTCAGGGATGGAGAATAACTTCCAAAAACGCAAAGGTGAAACGTTCAACCTTCCATACGACATCACCTCCATCATGCACTACGGAAGGTAAAGAGTCTGAACCTAACGGCATGTGAGGACTGTGTGTGTTCTGATGGACTCGTGTGTGTGTGTGTGTGTTCTGATGGACTCTGTGTGTGTGTGTCAGTGCTTTCTTCTCGGTGAACGGCCTGCCCACCATCATTGCTAACAAACACGTGAGCAAGATGGGACAGAGGGTGAAGATGACGGACACGGACATCAAGAAAGTTCGAGAGCTCTACAAATGTGGTACGCACAACTCGACAACAGCAACACAACCTGTGTGTGTGTGTAGCATCACTGAGTCGTTTCCTCCTCTTCATCAGATGCAGTCGCAAATCAGACTGCGGGGGAAGCCGCTGCTCAGAGTGAGACGGAGGAGGAGGAGGGCGATACAAACACACACAGCATCGCACACAGTCTACTGTTGGACAACAGCACCCAGGTTTCCACTGCAGCACCTGGACAGGACCACCAGGGGGCGCAGTGGCACAATCAGACAGCAAGCCTGAACAGAACTGAGACTTCTCAATAAAACACCAGAATGTGATCAATCTGTCTCCACTGATCAATCAGCTGCAGTGATGATAAAACGTCCTCAATCCATCTAAGCATGTAGCAACACTGTAAACCAAGTCATTAATAATGTCCTACATCTTTTAAGGTGGCTCAGAGTTCTGTACGTTCAGCTGGACACCTGGATCCAAAGAGCAGCTCTCTGCTTCTACACTGATCCCAGAGAACAGCGCCCTCTTCAGGAGCTGCTGATTCTGTCCATCATTAAACTGTCTTAAATGTCAGCAGCTTCGATTTAACATTGTGTTCTCTGATGTCAGGTGTAAATGTCAGACCTGTTTTCCCAGCAGCCCGCTTCTGTGACAGTAAACTGAGCTGCCGATAGAGCTCTGGCTTTGAGTCAGATTAATGTAAAGACTTTTTACTGGAAGAATTTAAAGTTAAAACCTGAAGCTCTGCCTGCGGGCAGCGAGCAGGGCCGACGCCCCCGCTGTCTAAATGAGTCTCTACCTGCTGCTCAGTGATAAGCCGACCCTGCTGGACTGTGTTAAAGTGAGCTGCACACACACACACACACACACTCTACAGAAGGACTCAGCAGCAGCTCTGATTTCACTTTAACTCCTTCGGAGATGAAATATTTACAGATGCTGCTCTGCAGTGAAGCTGACGTTCAGCTGCTGCAGCATCATGTGTGTGAGGTCACACCATCGGAACTGAAACAACACTGCCACCATCAGGTCAATCTGCCCCCATGCAGAGCCCTACGCACCGAGTCGAGCGCTGTGATTGGTTGGCTTCGTTGACAATGCTCCACCATCTTTAAAAAAAACATGCTCACTGAAACAGGAAGTGCCTGAAGTTACACAGTCAACAAGAGACAATCATCAATAGGGAGGAAGTGGTGGAGGTCAAAGGTCAGCTTTAAAGGAATCATCAATGTGAACTTTCCAACAGTCTTTAAATGCATCATGTGTGAGGAGAAGTTCAGTCAGAACATCTTTAAAAAATAAAATGTTCACACAAACAAGATGCAGTAAAAACGAGCAGGAAGCCATGATGGATCACATGACCAACATTCAGAGAGTATCAGTCTGACCTGCAGCTGCTTTCTGTCACACACACACACACACACACACACACACACCATACAACACACACTCTTCAGAATAAAGTTTACGTTCCTATAAAGTGAGAATAGAGTCTCATTATTTCAGATAATCATAAATTCCCGCAGCGCTCCATCAGAGCATTAATCTCTGTGTGTATCCGCCCACAGAAATGCACCGGAGCTCTGATGTGCATACATTTCCATCATAATACATATTCAGCACGACTCATCTTATTAAAGAAAGAAGGCAGGTTTTTGATCAGGTGTTTTAATTACAGGCTGGAATCAATGATGAGCTTTAACCTGCACAAACACACAGAGGAGTTCAGATATTAAATCTGAACAGAAATCAGTTCAGTGAGGAGAAAAGTAAAACAGCTCCATGTGCTGTGCAGGAGTCACACATGTGGACTGCTGCTGAAGTTCGTTTCAAGTTGTATCTTGGGGTCCAGCAACACTGAGGGATCATCAATGTTTTTAAGCCCTTTATAAGAGCAGATACAACCACAAACATCCGCCCTGTCCTCCAACAGCTGCCCTCGCTGCCTCTGCATACACAGCTCAAAGTCCTTCTCATCACTTATGAAGCCCCAGAAGGAGCTCTGAGCTTTTCATTCCTCCTACCAGCCATCTTCACTCGTCTGGACCCGGAGTGATCCAACCTGAAACTGACTTCACCTGTGTATATCTCTGATATGTTTAAGCCATGGCGCGCAGTATGTGTGAAAAACTTTACATAACAATAAACGAATTAAAATGAGAAAATAACTCTGGCGTGTCTAAAAGTGAACTCAGTCTTGTTCCCGGAGCGCACACACCGCCTGGACACTTTGGACTTCTGTGCGTAAAAAAGCGCGTCGCGCACATCCGCATCAGTTCCTCCCTCTGAGAGCGCAGCGTCTCCAGGGCTGAGGGCAGCTCAGTTATCCTCACTACTCTCTGAAGAAACACAGAAAGCATCGACCTGTTGTTTCATTTAACCCACATCCTCACAGATGTGACAGATGATCCCCGGTTTGTTCCAGTTTTTCTCTCCACTGCCTCAGAGATCTGCGCACTCACAGCGGACCTACTGACGCATTAACGGATACTTTCATTTGAAACCCTGCACAAGAAGATAAAGTGTTAAAGTTCTGATGCTGCAGAGAGACGAGCTGCAGGTCACAGTAAGTACACGTTTAATTAGGATTTAATCCGCGCATGTCTTTAGCTGCTGGTTCAGTTTTTGTCACGAGTGTGAAATAAGAAAGATGTTTCAGATGTTAAGTGAAAAAAGTGCAGGATGCTGACTTAACAACTCTGAAGAAAATATCAAAGAACAGAGCAAAGATACGTCTTTTTAAAGTTACATAACACACACACACACACACACACACACTGTCCGCGAGCTCTGCGGTCTGCACTTTATGCACATCTTTATTGTGTGCAGATTGAGAGGCTGAATTCTCTCTAATGGGGCTGATTATCTAACAAAACCGAACTCAATACAAAATGTGAACAATTTTCTACCAACAAATTGTCAGCGATGAGATTTTCTTCTCATGTACTCACATACTTATGACCTGAATATCAGTATGAAATGTGGATTAACCTCTTGACCTCAGAGGAGGCAGCTGATCTTCTGTAACCATGGTAACCGAGACCCAAACAATGATTCACATCATGAAACTAGAATTGCATTTCCTGCAGGAGCTGAATGTAAGTAGCGACACCAGGAAGGTGGATTTGTCCAAAAGGAGGGAGCCTCACTTCAAATCCCTTCCCCTGCAGTGCATCTAGAGGGCGCTGTGGAGCAGTGCTGACCTCTACTGTCCTTCTCTCTCCTGCAGATGTCCGGATGCTCCTGTAGAGGACACATGACGTCACCGTGAGCCCCTCCTGCTGATGACGTGTGCAGAAGTTCTTCTACTGCGCCCACTAAAGACATCATGGCAGCTGCTCCAGACACCCTCTGCCTGTCGGATCTCAGCAGACTCCCCAACAGAAACATCAGCCTCGTCTCCGGCGCCCGGCCCTGCAACCGGAGCACCATCAGGACCTCGCCCTACAGCCCACAAGCCACCGCAGCCTTCGCCATCGCCATCACCTTCATGATGGTCCTCACCATCGTCGGGAACATCCTGGTCATCATTGCCGTTCTGACATCACGATCCCTGAAAAGCGCCCAGAACCTCTTCCTGGTGTCGCTGGCTGCGGCAGATATTTTAGTCGCCACGCTGATCATTCCCTTCTCACTGGCCAATGAGCTGCAGGGCTACTGGGCCTTCACCTCCATTTGGTGTGAGATCTACCTGGCGCTGGACGTTCTCTTCTGCACCTCCTCCATCGTGCACCTGTGCGCCATCGCACTGGACCGCTACCTGTCCATATCTCGGCCCGTGTCTTACGGCACCAAGAGAACTCCAGTGCGGATCAAGGCGGCCATCATCGTGGTCTGGCTGATCTCTGCGGTCATCTCCTTCCCTCCTCTTCTCACACTGGATAAGAGCGAAGGAGGCGAAGAAGTGTGCGAGCTAAACGACGAGCGCTGGTACATCCTGTACTCCACCATCGGCTCGTTTTTTGCCCCCTGTGTGATCATGATCCTGGTGTACGTGAGGATTTATCAGATCGCTAAGCAGCACACGCGCTGCCCGCCCGGACAGAAGCACAAAGCAGCAGCAGGAGGAAACGTCAGTGCGCCGCCAGGTGAACCTCCAGAAAACCAATCCGAACAGAACGGTGCTGATCAAACACCTGCAAGCCAACAAGAAAAACCTGAATCCAAGCCAAACCCGGCGGAGCATCCTCCACAGACTGCAGCCCCACAGACTGACCATCGACCTGAACATCCGGACGAGGGAGACAACAACTCCAGCTTCGGCTCTGACACTGAGGAAGGCGTTCTGGCAGAGAACACCAAAAAGAAACCAGAACACGGACCTGACAAGCAAACTGTGGAACTGTCCCATCACACAGGGCTCAAAGCTCAGGCCTGCCGATACAAAAACAGCATGGCCACATCATCTGGCACCAAACTGGTACCTGAGGAGGGACCACCAAAGTCCCAGGGGACGCCCGTGTCCCGCCGGAAAGCCATGATGAACCGGGAGAAGAGGTTCACCTTCGTCCTGGCTGTGGTGATGGGGGTGTTTGTGATCTGCTGGTTCCCCTTCTTCTTCTCGTACTCTCTTCAGGCGGTGTGCCCCGATACCTGCAAGATCCCCAAACCTTTGTTCAAGTTCTTCTTCTGGATCGGATACTGCAACTCCTGCCTGAACCCGGTCATCTACACCATCTTCAACCAGGACTTCAGGAAGGCCTTCAAGAGGATTCTGTGCAGGGACACGAAGGGAACGCTCATCTAGAGAGGAAACGGCTCGCACGCTTTTCATTCCATCTTCAGCATGAACAGGATTTTGTGTCCATTTTCTGTCCTCTGACTCGGAGACGGACTGACAGAGAGGACGAGGGCTGCAGTCAAATGGTTGAATCAATTATCTTTAATGTTATTTAAGAATACACAGTAATTGAGGGAGAATGATTTGATTGTATTGGAGGCGGAAGTCAGGAAGATACAGAGTCTGCTCAGAGTGTGTGTGTGAATGCAGCGGAGGAGTGTGTCCTCAGGGTCTTACTGGATGAAAACAAACATTACTAAGTGTCCTTTATCGCAGATAAAATGGGCAGTGGAGGGACGAGTGTGCTGCTCGGACGGCTCCTTACAGGAACTCTGGGTGTGAATGTGAGGTCCGACAACTGATCAACACAATAAGGGCTGAAACGTTTATCTTTACATTCATATTGTTTCATTAACCAGTGGCTGACGGACGAATGAGACGTCATCACAACAATGCAAAGTGCTCCAGAAGATCACAACCAACATGTGGGCTTTTATTTTGACGTCTTCACGACGTCTGGCCCTCACAGCTCAAACAATCGAGTGTTTGTTGATGTTGTTTTTTAAAAGAATAAAATGAATGTCCTTTAAAAAGTCAGACAACCAAAAGAAAAGTGGACCCAGTATGGATCCCTGAGGAACACCACAGGTGATCAGTGACACACACAGAGATGGACACGACCACAGCGCGACTCAAAATCACAGATCCATTATCCAGTTTAAAAACTGCAGTAACGTGATGAGCAGCTTGTGTTCTCCTCCCTGCCGAAGCAATACAGACTGAAAGTGACCCAGACGACGAGCAGAATCCCTGATGAAGACGCTCCTCCTCCTCTTCACTGTGTGTGTGTTGAATTGCATGTTTTTTGCTCCTCTTATCTTTTGAAAGCCCGCTGCTGCGTTCTGTAACGTATTAGCTCCTCTGACATAAATCAGTGTTCCTGCTTGTCGTTTTAAAGTCCTGTGGAATTAAAATGCATGTTGTTTTTCTGCTCCTCTGATATATTTCTTTCAGTATCCTGTGATCTGCTGTCTAACCAGAATGTGATCTTTGACATCTCACCTTAAAATTATAATAACTATCAACATTTAAAAAAAAACTGCTGCTGAGATGTGTAGCTGAATGTTAGCTTAGCCGCATCATGTTACCTAAAAACAGGGATTATCCCAGTAGCTAGCTGGCTAACTAAGCTAAGCTGTAACATGGAGTTCTTTGGCTGCTCACATATCAAGCTAGCTGACTTAGCATCATTTGGTTCCGTAATTTAGCATTTATTTTGGATTTAATGGCTCCATTATTATATCACACAGCAGGGGGCGATTCAAATGACAACGCTCACAATAACTACAAAAAACATTCGGTGTGTTTTGATGTTCTGCTGTGTTTTTTCTGGCGGAGCGGCTGAGAAGAATAATGGAATCAGACAATTTAGCGTCGCTGCTTTCTGTCCGGGTGTTTTAGTGGAATTGTTTGTCTGAACATCAGACAGAAGTTCAAACACATCCTGTGTGACTCAAAGGTCACCTGAACCCACACGTCTCTATGTTAAACTGCTGTTTTTAATGTGAGCAAACGGCTGCTTCTTTTTCCACGGCCAGCAGTTACAGAGCTTCATAAAGATCAATAAAAACAGCAGCATCGATCAGGAGCCGCCGTGAATTATTTGAGGGTTTAACAGAAGCTGCAGTCTGCTGGTATTTGTGGGTTTTATGGAGCAGCGTGACTGACAGTAACAAAAGACGTCACATGGCGGAGGCTTAATACGGCGCCATAAAAAAGACATTAAAAATCAAATACCATCATAACCCCACGATGCCTCTGAGCCATGAATCTGTCATCATAAATGTACAGAGATGGATGCTGCTCTGTGGCAGCATGCAGATCATCTGACACCTGAATGGACTTCACCGTGTGTGATGCTGTAAGCAGGCTGCGCGTCACGCCACGCTCCGTCTAAATGTCCCGTTTAGAGCCACTTACACACTGGTGTTTGGCTGAGCGTCCTGCAGCGCGACAGCCCTGTGTGGAACATCCTTTGTTTACATGTACGGCTGGTCTCTGATGGTTCACGTTAAGGAGTGTTTCAAATGTTTCCTTCATACAAATTTAAATAATGTCCATGTGTGAGCTGCATCAATATGTAATCAGGCTGAATTATTCACAGCACTTTGCCTCCCAAGCGATCCTGAGTTCATTCAGATGTTAACATGCAGCGAGGGTGTGTGTGTGTGTGTGTGTGTGTGTGTGTAACATGCAAACAGCACAGCAAACAGAGCATGCAGCTGCAAACAGGAGCAGAGTCTCAATTAAAAATCATTGTTTTCATTACTTCTCAGCATCTGTAAACAAATCTGTGACAAACTCCCAGAATTCCACCTGTCAGGCTTCAGACTGAGAGCTGCTGCTCCAGGTCTGGGTCTGGTCCTGGTTCTGGTCCTGGTTCTGGTCCTGTGGTGTTCAGTCTGTCTGTTGTTTTTTCTGCTTTGATCACAGTTTGTTTGGTTTCAGTCAAAGTTTCCTCACAAACAAACAACAATGCTAACTGCTACATGCTAACAGCTACATGCTAGCTGCTGCATGCTAGCTTGTTGTGCTTCCTCTTTTTTGTGAGCGGTTTCCATAGAGACTACAACAGGTTTTGGCCTGCAGGCAGCTGCTGAGTTTTTCAGGCTCTCCAGCTATTGTACAGTGATCAATACCACGACTGAAGAGCCACTAAAAACTCCACTCACAGTATAGAAATATGAAATCCATAAGACTGATTAAAATCTGCATTAATGTCATAAAATTATTTAGAATCATCATTATCATGTGAGCTGCGCCTGTGCAGCAGCAACATGCGTCGTGTGGTTGAAGAAAAGCCTCGCTGCCCTTTTCTTTAGTCTTTTATGATTCCTCTCCTCCGCTCTCTGTGCTCCTTCATCGCCCGCGGTGCCCCCCCCCACGTGTCGGCGGGAGGCGGAGGACGAGCCGACGTGTCGCGGCTGTGAGTGGACGGTGAGTCCGTGGACGACGCGCTGTGATTTACTGACACGTCTCACAGACACACACTGCTTTATGAGGTCGGGTTTTATGTGCCAAACATCCTGATCACTGCTCCATTCTACAGCGAAGAACTGTTCAAATCTGAACCACTGAGACCAACAAAATCACTTCAATGAAACACTGACTGTCGTTTAAGATTCAAACAGAACACGTTTAACAGCGTCAGTGCAGCAGGAATAAAGTAACAGATGTGTGAAGGTCTGACAGTAGCAGCTAGCATTAGCTAACCAGCAGTGACAGCTTTGACAATGAAGCTGATTCTGGACGACAACACAACACGATACTGAAACAGGAAGTGAGACTTTCACGATGAAAGAAACTCGGCCCTACTGTAGCAGCGTGAACGGACACAGCGGAGCGACACAGAAGTTTGAGGACATCAGGACATCTGTGTGGGAACGACGACGATGTGACACAGAAATTTAACCCAGACTAAAACCAAAACAAAGTGCTGAAAGAGGCCAAAACAGCTGCTGGGAATCTAGTGACGATTTTGAAATGAGAAAAAAATCTGGAGTGCAGCATGATGCATCTAAAAGGTCAATAAAAATGCTTAAAGTATACAATCTGTGTGTGTGTGTGTGTGTGTGTGTGTGTGTGTGTGTGTGTGTGTGTGTGTGTGTGTGTGTGTGTGTGTTTTCTCGTCCTCAGATGGAGTCTGACATTTAACCATGTCACAGCAAACCCCCGAAGCACAATGGCTACTTTCTAACAGGATAACATCCTTATTTGTTTGAACACAACAGAATTGGATTTCACACACACACACACACACACACACACACACACACACACACACACACACACACACACACACACACCACACACACACACACACACACACACACACACACACAC
>JAVQJX010194502.1:0-12055 GCA_036025115.1 Ambassis agassizii
TGACATTGTCAGGAATATTTCGTGCTTTGAGGAAGTTACATAGGCCTGTATCCTCTGTTGTAGCCATCCTCCATCAGCCGCGCGCAGTGTGCCATATACTTTCTCGTGCGCACCAGATAGTTTCTCGTGCGCACCAGATAGTTTCCTGTGCGCACCAGATACTATCTCGTGCGCACCAGATACTATCTCGTGCGCACCAGATACTATCTCGTGCGCACCAGATAGTTTCTCGTGGGCACCAGATACTATCTCGTGCGCACGAGATAATCATTATATATTTTTTTTCCTTCAGTGTCCCTTTACGGGCTCCGTACTTTGACATATAGCTCTTGTTTTTTTTTTTGTCTGATCTTTTACAGGGATGTCCACTCATGTGAAGATTGACAGCTGTCTTCAATGCTTTCCACTTGAGAATAATCCTTCTCACTGTTGAGCTCTAAATAGTTTTGTAACGTGTTCATAGAGGTCTGCACACCTGCTGCAGCTCAACTCATTCAATCCTATATCTTGTACTGAACGTATTTTCCTAATACTAAAACTCACAGATGATTTTAAAAAAAAAGGTTTTTAGAACATAAAAAGGAACACTGAATTAAAAGAGGGGGTAGAACTTTTGTCTATGTGAATGGCATTCATCTCTACGTTCAAAGAGAAGCCTGCATGAACATAGTGTGTGTGTCTCTCTCTCTGTAGAAGCTCTGCACGGCTCAGAATGTAAACTGTAGGGATGTGGAGGGTCGCCAGTCAACACCACTGCATTTTGCCGCCGGTTATAACCGCCTAGCTGTTGTTCAGTTCCTGCTTCAGCACGGAGCCGACGTACACGCCAAGGATAAAGGGTGAGGATTTTCTAACCTCAGCTTATGTATGTAGCAAACCAAGAAGATAAACTTACCTTTAAGTGGTCTCCGTTTCTCTCAGAGGTCTGGTTCCTCTCCATAACGCCTGTTCGTACGGTCACTACGAGGTCGCAGAGCTGCTGGTTCTTCACGGCGCCGTCGTCAACGTGGCCGACCTCTGGAAGTTTACGCCGCTGCACGAAGCTGCCGCCAAGGGCAAATATGACATCTGCAAACTTCTGCTGCAGGTAGGAAAATATAGAAAGTGACAATATATGAAAACCGTCAAGTGCATGAAAACCGTCCAATCAGGCTTCATTATGATTAACACCTGTTTCCAGCACGGTGCTGACCCAACCAGGAAGAACCGGGATGGTAACACCCCTCTTGATATGGTGAAGGATGCCGATACTGACATCCAGGATTTGTTGCGGGGTGATGCCGCCCTGTTGGACGCCGCCAAAAAAGGCTGCCTGGCACGAGTGAAGAAACTCTGCACGCAAGACAACGTTAACTGCAGAGACACACAAGGACGACATTCCACCCCGCTGCACTTGGCAGGTGAGAAACACACACTTGACCCAGACTAGGGTCTGTATAAACTAACAATGACGCTGTGTGTTTGTTACAGCGGGTTATAATAACCTGGAGGTTGCGGAGTATCTATTACAGCACGGGGCAGAGGTCAACTCTCAGGACAAAGGAGGACTGATTCCTTTGCACAATGCTGCCTCCTATGGGGTGAGTAGGAGGCCTTGTATTACCAAATGGAGGAGTGCGCGGTTGCTTGTAAGAACTCACTTTGGTTTAAAGTGTGGTTCAAATGACCTCTGTGCTTTTATTTGAGGAGACATTCACTCTGACTGACATTATCTGGAATCAGTCATACACACACACACACAGGCACAATGAGACTGATGAACTGCTGATTGAAGAGACAGAAAAGTGGGCCCACACAGCTGGGATGAAATGTATTACTAAGTGTGTAAGTACACTTGTATTACTGATGTTATGGGGACACACTTACACTTTCATGTCATGTGAGGACTGAGAATGTCTGCATAAGCTACTTGGAATGATTCAAATTTGCTCCTTCCAAATAAAAGCCTGATTACTGTGAACAAATTAATGGAACAGTTTCCTGACTTGCAGCATGTGGACGTGGCTGCCCTCCTCATCAAGTACGACACCTGTGTCAATGCCACTGACAAGTGGGCGTTCACTCCTCTGCACGAGGCGGCTCAGAAGGGTCGCACGCAGCTCTGCGCGCTCCTATTGGCTCATGGTGCTGACCCCACCTTGCGGAACCAGGAAGGGCAGTCATCGCTGGATCTGGTCATGGTTTGTTTGCTTTCTGATTTAAAGGGACAGTAACCCGTAACGTATGGTGTACTTACAGTGCGGTTTTTGTAAGCCTTCGTCCTTTCATCCTCCTCTTCCTCCTCCTGCAGGCTGATGATGTTCGGGCTTTGCTAACAGCAGCAATGCCTCCCTCTGCTCTCCCTGGTTGTTATAAACCTCAGGTCATCAGTGTGGCGGCATCGGCCGCCGGCGGTCCACCTGTCGCCATCGTCCCACCTGTCGCCATCGTCCCGCCACTCATCTCCTCCTCTTCCCCCTCTTCCTCATCTACTTGCCCTACTCCTCCTCTCCTCCTTGCATCTTTTTCCTCCACCTCATCTTCTGGTCTCGATGCCACAGCTGCACCTATGAATGATGGTAATTCTGCCCCGGCTACAAACTCCACATCTCCATCACAGCCATCCTCATCGTCATCCTCCATATTCCCTGAGATGTCGGCCGCTGAAGGATCACCGAGCGCTGAGAAGAAAGAGGAAGGTATGTGAAAACATGGATATTTTCACATGTGGGTTCATGTTAGCAACAGGAGCTAAACTTTGCTAACAGAGCAGGAACAAACATTTTGTGTGTGTGTACTTTCAGGACCTGAGCTCAGCATCTGTCAGTTCTTGAAGAATCTGGGACTTGAACATCTTCTGGAAATCTTTGACAGGGAACAGGTGAGCAACATGAAGAGAGGATCATTCAACATTTAGACGTTTTGTGATACAAAGGGCTCCACTTTCTTTGCAAAGAGACAAGGAAAAACAAGTATTAATTTTTAAAGAACAAGGACACGGTTCCAGATTTGGATTTCAATTACAGGTGGAGCTCACATAAACAGGAGGTCATTTCAGCTGTAATTATTACAGAAGAGGATGTGAGAATGACTCACACACTCCAGACAGGATCATCACACGTTCATATGAAAGCAAAAAAACAGATATAAATTTAAGTAACTTGAACATTTTATGTCAAAGATGACTGACTTGAGTCCTATTTACAAGTTCAAAGTATGTCTTTAGTTGATTTTAGTGATTTTATACAGAGGGCCTTGAAATGCCACATGCTAATACGCATCCTTACAAACATGGAAAACGTGTATGCGTGTGTGCAGATTACTCTGGACGTGCTGGTGGAGATGGGTCACCGCGAGCTGAAGGAGATCGGCATCAACGCCTACGGACACAGACACAAGATCATCAAAGGAGTGGAGAGGCTCATCAGCGGGCCGCAGAGTGAGGACACACACCACACACACTACACAGTTCCACAACCCACACACACATGCTCTTTTAACACCATTATGCCGCAGCAGCAAGTCAAATTTCAGTGTGTCATTTTTTTAATTTGGTACATCAAATGTAAAAAGATGTAGCATCATTTGGTAACGTGTGTGTGTGTGTGTCAGGTCTGAACCCCTATCTAACGCTGAACACAGCGAACAGCGGGACAATTTTGATCGACCTTGCATCCGATGACAAGGAGTTCCAGTCAGTGGAGGAGGAGGTAAACACTGTTTCTGCTGCTCATAATAACACTTTTAACAGATGGTGATAAAAATCGCGATTGTCTTGATCAGATGCAGAGCACGATCAGAGAGCACAGAGATGGAGGACACGCCGGAGGAGTCTTCAACAGATACAACCTAGTCAAGGTAACATGCCATCTGTGTGTTCACAGTCAAGAGTATGGATGGTGGACAGGATGGTGAGTTGACCTTTGACCTCTGTGGTTCAGATCCAGAAGGTGTGCAACAAGAAACTTTGGGAGAGGTACAGCCACCGCAGGAAGGAAGTATCGGAGGAAAACCACAACCACTCCAACGAGCGCATGTTGTTTCACGGTAAGAGTACGGTAACAGGACAAAGTAGCGATGAAATAAAATGGCTAAAATACAAACGCTTCCCTTCAGGCTCTCCGTTCGTCAACGCCATCATCCACAAGGGTTTTGACGAGCGCCACGCGTACATCGGAGGGATGTTCGGCGCTGGGATTTACTTTGCGGAGAACTCGTCAAAGAGCAACCAGTACGTCTACGGGATCGGAGGAGGGACGGGGTGTCCTGTACACAAAGACCGCTCCTGCTACATCTGCCACAGGTGCATCACCTTTCAGTGTTTTCCAAGTATTTAAATCAAAGCGTGCACTCACAACTTTGTGTTGTTCTTTGCAGGCACCTGTTGTTCTGCAGGGTGACTCTAGGTAAATCCTTCCTGCAGTTCAGCGCCATGAAAATGGCTCACGCACCCCCTGGACATCACTCGGTGACCGGCAGGCCGAGCGTTAACGGTCTCGCTCTGGCTGAGTACGTCATTTACAGAGGAGAGCAGGTCAGAAATGAACATTTTATTGTTTATCTTTATTTGATTTAGTTAGATTCACAGATGTGTGTGGAGCTCATGTCGGCTTCAATTTTCCTCTGAAGGGCAGCGTCGTCTACGCTATATAAAACTGCACGACGACAGAATGTCATTATATAAGTGGAGAGCGCAGCTTTTGCTCAGACAATTGGACATGTAATGTCTTTTGCCGAAACCAATAGCTATCCAGAAGTGGCTCTTCACAATGTGGCATAAATAGAAGTCCACTCGAGCAATCAGCAGTGCTATGGGCAAGTGAAATTACATGCAGAGGTCGGCTTTGTAGCTGATAGCTGGAGAGCAGCAAAGCTGAAGAGATGTAGATGAGTTGTGGGGGGTCATAATATTACACTGTCTGTCTTTTTCCTCTAAGATAATCTGTATATGTCTGTATAATGTGTTTATACATACAATAGCTTTCATTAGAAATGCATTTCCTGAAGAGAATGTGAGTTGCACGAGCACTTGGAAAAAAAAATCATCTACACTACTAAGCATTTATCATCTGATGATTTATCATATCACTGTTTGGGGAATCAGCAAATTTGTACCCCCTGCAGCTAGGGGATAGTTCACCTCTGGGTTGCCCAAATGGAACAGACAAGGGGGCGGGGATCCACTGTATAGAGCAATACTCTAATGGATTTGGTGAGACAAAGTCAGTCACACTTAAAGGTGGCTCTCCCTCTCGTTTGGTTTCCTCCATGTACAGATCAGAGCATTCTTCACTGCATATATGAGGTTGCTTTGCTTGTCTCTGGGGATTTTGTCCTTTGTGTGGACCAGTTTCTGTTGTGGTGGTGTGGTGATGGGTTTCAAATGGACCGGTATGTCATGGTTATTAAAAATTCTGCGGCGACTCTGCAGTTCATCTATATCTCAAAGAAAAGGGACACTCTCTCACTTTGAGGACAACAATGACCAGGTGGACAGGTGGTATGAAAGAGGAGTCAAAGAAGCATCTATGTTAAGTTGGCGTTCACTTAACAGAGGTGGTGGACTCAGGCATCATCTGTCATCCACTTATAACACAGTGCTGCCTTCAATTCACAGAAAGTCTCACTGCAAATCACATGAGTCCAGTAAGAACAATGTGTGGTTAACCTGTCCCAGCAAAGGTACATCTAGAGAGACAGCACTTGTCTTTTAAGTGTCCAATCAATCGCTGTGTTGCAATAAATGTAGGGGGACTGCTGATTGCATACACCAGTGTGAATAAAAATCAATCATTCAATGAAGTAAAAAGTATTTACTAAATTCTCAGTATGGCTCACCAGGGGTTCTGCCTAACTGGTACACATTCTAGTTCATTTAACCAAATGAACAAACAGCATCATTCTTTTCAGAACTAATAACAGAGCCAAATTCAGCACTAGAGTCCTGCCTTTACATGCTCCATATCAGAAATGCACCAACCTGCCTGGATAACATAATAATGTGAATTACCATAAGCTAAAACTACTGATAATATGGGACTTCATATCTGAGAATGAATGCTAAAGCTAATACAAATGCCAATGCTACTCCTAAAGCTCATGCTAATTTTAGGGTTGAGGCTAATGCTACAGGTAATGCCAATATTAGTGTTGATGCTAAGGCTAATGAAACTGCCAATGCTAATGGCTAATTTCTCCCAAATTCTTACAAAATCTAGTGACTAGTAGTTAGCTCTTAATGACACTTCTTGTTCGGATAACTTATGTAGAGAGACATTCTGAGTTAAGACTTGCAGGAAATTGCAATCAATCACTGTGGTGGCAATAAGAAGATGACCCTTGTTGAAGGGCTCTCCCATTGACTTCTATGTTAAATGGATTTTGAATAATAAACATATTCTGAATTCTTCAAATTTGAATAGTCTTGAAGAGTTGAGGTTCGAATGGTTTCTCTATCTGAAAGTATGTGGATGTAGTTACTTCTCAAAGTTGAAGGTGATGATGACGGCTCTGCAATTCATTCATGTCAAGGGGTAGGGTGGGGGGGGGGGGGGGTAAATCTATTGTAAAATATATTTACAATTGTGAAAACCTAGTCTTCATTGTTGCTGAGTGACAATGAACGCCTCTCTGCTGCTCCACAGGCCTATCCAGAGTATCTGATCACCTACCAGATCATGAAGCCCGAAGCGTCCGCAGATGGATGAGATCCAAGAATCAGCTGAGCCGTCGCTTCTCCAACTGCATGCACAAAGAAAAACTTTATTTATACAATGTATAAAACATGTAGGTTTTTTAAAATCAGATGCCTGTTTTTTATGGTTTGTTTTATGCACTTTATTTTAACAATCAGTTGTGTCGTATGATGTGATGTTTTGTTCGCCGTCAAGTGATTTCAGGGTATCAAACTTTTTGTTTTTATAAAAGTTGTGTAAAACATCAGTGCAAAATGAAGTTTGGCAGCTACACTGATATGTACGGTGGCCGGGAGTTAAGCTGAGAGCGCCCTCTGCAGTTTTCGTTGTGGTCTGGTTATGCAGCGTTTTCTGTTTGTAGATGTTTTTCAGTTTGCATCGTTTGGTGTTTTGCATCGTTTCTCTATATGCAGCGCATTTAATGTTTACGCATTTGACTTTGTTTTTTTCCCCATTTGCACCACGTTTCTCTGTTTGTATCTTGTTTAGATCTTGAGTTTGAGTTTGTGAATTTGCACCATTTCTGCATTTGAAGCTGTTTTCTGTAACTGAGATGCTTTGGGCCGTTGCAGTGCGTTTGGCCCCTCTCGGCCACTGTAGATATGGGATTTAAAAGTTTCCTTTCCAAAAATATCTTTGTGTTGCCTGGCAACGTCTTAATGAGGTGAAGTGTTAATTTTATTTGACAAAAATGTTATGTTTTTGTACAAGCATGTCAGTTTCTGAACATTTCTACAGAGAAAAACAATCTTTTGAGGCAGCCTGATGCACTGATTTTACTATGAGAGGCTCCGCCTTCACAAAGTGCAGCTTCTGATTGGCTGTTAGCCAGTCAGTCTAGCATGTTAGGCCAAATCTCATTCCGGTCCCTCCGCACTACCACTTCACTACCGAGTGTCACTCCAAATGGAGTTTCACTCCCAGCTGTGGAGGGCACTCCTGATGAAGGAGGAGGGTATAAAAGTGAAGCCAAACAAATGGGACGCCCTCGCTAACCTGACAGGCATTTTTTGGGTTTGCTACAAGCGAGTTTAAGGACAATATGATCATCTTTTAATTTCTGATATCTGTTGGTGATATTGCACATGTATGATTTAGTTTGAAATGCAGCCTAAAGTTAAGGATATAAAGGTATGTGTTTGATCTAAAATATTTGGAAGAAGACGGAACTTTTGAACGACGTCTCCTCTGTTGCAGCGGTCGTGATTCCTGTTGCACCCGTCGGCGAGCCTGCACTTGTGTAGACTCGGTATTGAAGGGCTTGATGAGACACTTTCACTCAGTGATAGTTGGTTTGGGACAGCCCTTAATATGGCGACCTGGTGCGTGAACGCGCAAACGGAGGGGGAGTGGGTAGGGCTAGTGGGTAGGGACCGGAATGAGATTGGGCCCGAGCAATGTGTGCATGGGCTGAGAAGACAATAAGTATGCAACACATGCAAGGACAAAACTGCATGTGGAGGGACAACATCAAAAAAATGTGGCGCAACCAAAGATAATCATTAAAGTAGATTTAGTAGTGTGTGAATGTCCCGCACTGGAAGAATAATATTTGGATATTGCATTTTAAATTAGACTTTAAGAATGTGTTTGTTCACCTGTTCTGTTTCTTTCAGCAGACATTACTTCATACATAACAACATTACTGAAAAGTTGATTGTATTTCTATGTTAGATTTTTTATGAAAAAAAAAAGATAGTAAATAAATCTGCTGTAATGTTTTGCGGCAATGGGATTCGGCCCAAAAAAATGGTACGTCCCTAAATTTAACTAATATTAGCTTCAAACGAGCCAAGTTTTATAGCGAGATGTGACAAATATCCTGTTAAATCAACAGTAAGCCTGACACTGAGAATCATGAACAACACCAAAAGACGTCCAAAATGGCTGCCACCGTACCAACATCCACTCGCTTGCATTGTCTGGATACCTGTCCTCTGAGACGACGTAGCTGCGACTCCGCCATGACCCCCTGATCTGTCTGCTTCCCTGCTTTTTCCTCCGCAACACAAAATCCAGCATCTGAGACCAACTCAGCATCTCAAACGGACGTACTTCACCACAGAAAGCATAGGTACCAAAAGTGATACCTGACCACCGCTGGACTGAGTTTTCAAGAAGCAGGAAACATAATCACATATGAGTGAAGTGGAGGTACAGCGCTGAAGGAAAACAGCCTCTCTCAAGTGTTCAATGCCCAACAGGGGTGTTACCTTACCTCTCACGGTGTACGCATGTGTGTGTGAGGGGGCGGACAAAACCTGAATCAGGGGAATTGAGAGTCAAGTGCTTCGGATATCAGAGTTTATCGTGAGGAGGCCTTTGTGTTTAATGAAAGGAGGGCTGGAGTCAGCTTGCAATCATTAAAGAAGCAGAAGGTTAAAGGCTATAATGGACTCATTCCAGATTTGTGTAATGAATGTTGGGAGGTGAATAATTTAATAGACACTCTCAATCAAGTTTTGATGCAGAGTCCTCATACCAACGTGTGTGTGTGTGTATGGTGTCCGCACTTGTCTTTGCACAAAACAATGAAGACCAGTCCGGACGACTTCATGTTTCATTGGTGCAAAAGTTTGTATCGGTGACATCACATTGCTGCTTTACGGCATTCGCAAATTCGATTGGATGCATCCTTGAGCAGAGTCCCTATAGAAATACACATCAGACATTGAGGGAGGACGTCTTATAAATCAGTGTTAAGCAGAAAGCTAGTGGGTATGAGCACCTAAGCTGTAAGGAAGAGGAGACGACATTCTTCTTGTTTCTTTTCATTTCAGATCTGACATATCATTTTAGTTACGGTTATGTATTAGCAGGGCTGGGCGATAAAACGATAATTATCGCGATGTGATTTTTTTCAATATAACTTCAATCATTCTCAATATAAATGTGTACACACTGTGCATGGGAAGCTGTGAGTGAAAACCAACAGGCATGCATCACAGCTGATAGAGATGCAAACATGGTTTAAACAAAAAAAAAAATGGGGTCACCACAGCCAATCATCCGTCTCCACCTCACTCTATCCTCAGCATCCTCTTCATGTCCTCTCTCATCACACCCATGTATCTCCTCTTTAGGCCTTCCTCTTCACCTCATAGCTGCTAGCTCCATCTCTAACATCCTTCTACCAATATAACCACTCTGCACATGTCCATCTCAATCTGTCCTCTCGGACTTTGTCCCCAAAACAACCGACCTGAGCTGTCCCACTCCTCATCACTCCTAAAGAGAATCTTCATCTCTACAACCTCCAGCTCTGTAACTTTATTGAGCCCACACATTTAGGTTACATTTATCTCCCAGCATCTGAACTAGTTTGCTGCTTAATTCAGCCTGCTGGAGTTTATTATGTACCTGTGAGCCATGTTACTCTCTCCACAGTACACTCTGAGTAATGAGGAGCAGTAAAGAGTGTACGTGAGGACAAAAATCTTGAGTTCCCCCGAAGCATTAGAAAGTCTGTTCCCGTGTTTACTTTCAGTCAGACTGAAAACATTTAAAAAGTCAGTTTAAGTGCTGTTTAACTCCCATTTATCAAACTTCTATTGATTTAAAGCTGTTTTTCTATATCAGAGCTTGGTGGTGAATATTTTATTTTCATGTCTGACAAAGAAGAATCTACAACAAACTAACAAATCTGTTCCTATAAGCTCTAATACTGCTCTACAAAAACACAGTTGTAATTGCTACACTTTCTTATATTAGCAGTACATTTCCCCTCCATCTATAAACTCTTCCCTCCAGGGAGCTTCCTGCAGGCTCTTGGCTTATCTTTCCCCACATAACTGCCATCACCATGGTGCCAGACAAATACTTTATGAGCTACAACAACGGAGGAACAATGTTTCTGCTGGCTGAAGGAGGAGAGGGAGGAGCAGTGACCACAGAGTCTACAGCTCAATGTCTTAACAGTTAAACCCGTCTGTCACAACCAATGCCGTGTTATGTTACCTGCGCAGGTTGTCGGACTCTCCCGGTTCGCTGCAGATGGAGCGACGGGAGTTGGAAACCAGCGATGAAGAGGAGGAGATGGGGAGTGAGTTTGTGGAGCGGTTGGATGCGTGTGAGGAGTTGGAGGCAGAGGATGAGCAGGAGCTGCGGTTGGAATCCAAAGCCCTGGGTAGCATCAACAACGAGGACGGCATGCACAGCCATGTCTCCAAGTCAGAGAATTTGGAATAGCTCAACATCTCCAGAACACTGCAGGATCAAGGAGGAAGGTGTGAAGGAACAAAGACGACAACAAACGCATACAGTAAATGTAGTGCGTGTGTGTACCTCTCATCTCCCAGTCCTGGGAGGTCATCTTTCTCATCAGCTGTTTGGAAGATGCAAGAAGTCCTGGAGTCTCGCGATGACAACAAAACACAGGAGTTATCAGAATCCACAGACATCTTCAGCCATATCTGAGGAAGATCAATGATGTCTATTTAAGTTCACTTAAATGTTTAAAAAACAAACAAACAAACAAACTGTGTTTACATTTTAAAAGTGATGCTGCTCAGTGGCATGAATGTATCTGCAGCAAACTGTCTAACGAGCCACTACACGTGGATCACGTGGATCAGTCACTCATATAGGAATCATTCACTGAGAGAGATGACGAATATATATATAAACAACACACTGACACACCAATCAAAAAGTGAACCCGTCTTTAACCAGTTCAAAACATCATGTCATGCAGTCAGCTGTCAGCTCTGCACACTCAAACAGTTACTTGCAGCAAACTTTACCGTATTTCCGCGCTTCTGCTTATGCAAGAATAATTTCACTTCTTCTTCTCTTTCTTTTCCCAGAGCAGGAACATCTGCTCACACTGGGATCCCGCCTGGAAACGTGTCTTTGTCCTGCCCAGTGTAAAACATCCCAAAATACAGGCAGCCAGGCCGGAGCAGGCTCACATTTCACTGCGGTTAACTCACCGCACTGACGCCCATGAAGGCCCACATCTGGGAGGGCCGAGCCTCAATACTGTTCAGACACACACTCAGCCGTCAGCGTCCAATCAGCTGAGGAGGGCAGAGACAAGCAAACTGCGAGCATGTGCGCATTTCGATCGTTTTGTTTTACTGAACGCTTCAGTTGAAAGCGAGGAAGAATTGTGAATAAAAGTAAAAGAGAAGAGGAGAAGGTATAGAAAAGTACACAAAATAAAACCCAAATAAAACAAGAATACAATTATATTTGAATTCATAAGAAAATAAGGTATGATTTTTAAAAAAGGGAAGAAAATGTAGGGAAGTATCTAAAGTGAAGGAGTTAAAGAAGGGAAACGAGAGAAAGGCAATGGTTAAAAAATCATACCTTATTTTCTTATGAATTCAAATATAATTGTATTCTTGTTTTATTTGGGTTTTATTTTGTGTACTTTT
>JAVQJX010194507.1:0-11050 GCA_036025115.1 Ambassis agassizii
TATTTCACGTTGGAGCCTTTTAAACCATTATATTATGTTTCAGTTTTATAGGGTTTTTGAAATAAATGCATTAAATCCCCCCCCCCCCCCCCCCCCCATGTCTAAGATTTTAAATGGCAATTGAGTCTGTTTATCAAGCTAATACCAGCCAGCTCAGTGGAAACTCGATGGACCTGCTGAGGCATCAAATTAGAAAATAAGCATTTACTGTAACCCCCTCATTTACATTTGCTGCTGAATCTGACATACTCCACAGTTTATACAGTATAATTCACAGTAGAATGAAACAATATGAAGGAAAGTTAATGACTTCGCTTACTTCATTTTATATTCCAGGCATCGTCATTTTTAATTTCTTTCCTATTTTTCCTTCCTTTTAATTAGATATTTACATCTTAACAGTTTGTAGTCTTCCTGTCCAGTTTATCTTCTTTAGGTGTCTGTTTTCATGTCAGCTGCTTCTCTAAGAGCGCAAAGAATAAAAATGTCAGTTAATCTTCCATATGTTCCTGATCAGGGAGTCAGGAGTTGTTGTAACACAAATATGAGGCAAATTGCTGCCATTCTTGTGATATATCACTCACAATAATCTAAACTTTTACTTGGTCAATTAATACCTACATGATTTTATAACTACTTTAAAATCCTCACTACATATAGTTGGTTGTTGATAGATTTGATAGATTGAACTGTCTGCATGAATATTTAAAGGATGGACTTAAAGCAGAGGCACTGACTGACTGAAAAACAATGGAAAATGAGATGGAGCTCAAACTTTAAAAACATAACTGGACCTGGTGTAACAATACAAAAGGCAGTGGTGAAAATAGTGTCTTTTAATTCAGCACTGAAGTAATCACTTGATTGTTCTGTCTGAAAGCCTTGGCTGTGCTCTTTGCCACATACCTGTTTTTAACATTATTAATACGTCTCATGATGGCCATTTGAAGTTTGACTTGTGGTAGAAGCGGAAAACTTCCCTCTCCTCGCCTCATCTCTTCTACTTTATTGTATGATCTGACTGCAGTGACGCAACTGTAGAGCTTAGGGAATTGATGCTAATGCAACCACCACTCCACCTCCATTGATGGATAGGGAGCAACGCTGTGAAGACAAAGTGTGGAGTCTGCAAAAGCAGGGGGATTCATTCCTCCTCTGATGGATATATGTTTGTCGCAGGCCGAGGCCCAATCAGCACTTCTAGGCAGGACTGGTGTTTTCTTTAAGTCGTAATCAGGGAAATGAGCCCATAACTCCCACTGTTAATCAATGAAGCTGTTTGCAGAAGCAGATGAAAGTATATGTAAACAGAGCTGTTGAATTATTGGCGTTGATTACGCAGACTTGGAGTCAGTGGAGGGAGTGATTGGTCTTTCTTTTGGTGCAACAGATGATAGTTTAAAGAAATTCAGCTTTGTTCAAGTGTGCTAAACCTTCAACAAAGATGGCTGCTGGTGGCTGCTAGTAAGCTGTGTCCAGCTTCTCATAGAAACCGTCACCAAGTGAAAAAGAGAAGTGGCGTGTCCTCTCAGGATTTCTGAATCCTATTTTGACACTAGCTCCATATTTCATCCCTATAAATCAGTGATGTGATTTATAAGTTAATGGCTACAAAAAGGTGTTACTTTACTTCCGCATTGTTGAGCAGACTTACATCATCGTTTTTTTGACTTCAGAGGCTTTGATTTGAAAATGCCTCCTTTGAATGGATGGGAAATGAAAAAATGAATACAGCTCATGTATATCTCTTGTCTACTTAAATCTGTGTAACAGTGCTGCAGTAGGATATGTAATGGTTACCTGTTCCTCCTGGGTCTTGCATAACATAATGGTATCCTCATTATGTTTTCCCAGTCTCCGCACTGATCCGCTGGGGGTTGTGGCACCAGTACAAGCTGGAATCCTTTGATTAGAGAAATGTTTTACCACAGCTGAAACAGAAGAAATTAAAGCAAAACTTTAATTTCTTTAATGAACTTCTTTCTTTCTCTAATTCCCTTATATCCCTTTTATTCCCTTATTATCAACTTGCTGCAAACGTGACATCATTAGAAACATTCCTAGGAAAGCTGCTGGTAATGAAGTGAGCACAGAGCCATTTTTATCCCTCGTCTCACCCACCAGCAGCCCTTAAGATGTTAACACCGAGATGTAACTTATTACATGCCACTGACTGTCTCTCCTTCCCTTCAGCCTGTGCAGCACTGTGCTAGAGCTTTGCCACAGGGGGCAGGAAATGCTCTTCTTTAAATGCTTGTTTGGGCTTCAGGTGTTACAGCTTCACTTTAACTGGCTTATACTCCTGCACAGCTAAATTTCTTGGAGAAATTAACATGAACCTTTTGCCAAAAAAAAACAGTGACTGTGTTAGAATTTTCATTGCTTGTGTCTTGCCAGTGGATCGCTGAATGGCAGGGATGCAGCGTGTTCAATTAGCGCTGTGTGGATGCTCCGAGGTGTGGCACTCATCATGAAAACATTTGACAAACAATCTGGCATCTGTTTAATTGTATGGCCCAGACAGAAGCTGATTGGATGTCAGTGGCTCACTGCATGCCTTTTTTTCACAAATTGAAGAGGATGGAAAGAATAACTAACAAGCTTCTCGTTATCCTCCCATTACAAGACAGGGGGAAAGTAACAGGGAGGTGGCAGGGAACAGAACCAAGTTATTCTCCTTCACATCACGCAGGTCTGAGCTACACAATACTCCAGGTTAATGAGATGAGATGGAGCGACTGCCTTATTTGTTTTGCCTGCAAACAGGGACAATCTGTGATTGTGTGTTGGTCACCATATTATGCTGTCTGTTTGGGTATTTGCTGCATGTCCCTCACTAAAAATGGCCCAAACGATAATATCATGCTAATGATGAATTTCATGATTCCCTGCAGTCATTATGGAGAGCAGAAAATGGAATCTGATTCTACTACATGACTTAAATGATGCTATCTTTATGGCCAATAAATCCAGTTAGAGGAGTTTTAAAGATAGGCTTTTAATTCTGACATTACCTCATGAGATGACATGACCCTCTTTACTCAATGGGGGCTGTAAGAGAGCCCTGAAATACATCACTGGAGACATGCAGTTCTCTATGGCTGTGTTTTCCTGCTCAAAATTAATGCCAGTATTTTTTTACCTCTCAGTTTATGGCAAGCTTTTCTATTTTAACGAAAGAGCATGATGTGAATGTTTAAAAAACACAGACATTTTTACAATATGCTAACAAAAAGAAGAGATCGACAGGCAGGGAAGCAATCAGATCAAGTAGCATAAATCAATTGATTACATCACCTGTGAGACCAGTGGATCCTTTACTCAAACACTGAAGCAGCACACTTTTAATTGAGATGCATTTCACCACCCCAAATGCACATTATAACACCCTTGTTTTTAAAAATATACAGTTATTTTCCTTTCCTTTCCTTTCCTTTCCTTTCCTGCCTTTTCCTTTTCCTTCCTTTCCTTTCCTGTTGACCAGAGGTGGAGTGGAGGAGTAACTAAGTTATGGCATTTCTGCTTGGAGGAAGAGTTATGGAAATAACACAGCACCAGGCTATAATCCTCTGCAAAAAAATGAGGGCTTGGCTGGGTGCATCGGGCTCAGGCTCTGGTCCCTCTCTGGCACCGGGAGTGGATGAAGGGTTGTGGATGTGGGCCAGTCAGCCAGTCAGTGGCAGATGGGTGATGCAGATTTCATTGGTGTACCTGATGGCCAGAGGAACCAGTCCCTGCGTGGTGGCAAGAGCTCAGACTGCCTCCTCTAGTGAAGCTATTCCATTCAAATATGAAGGCTTTAGCTGTATTAAGTGAATTATGGTGTGATGTGCTCCTAGAGTCAAGTTCAGGATGTATCTGGAGGGTCGAGGCTGTGAATGACAGTCTGTGAAATCCCAGAGAAACATAACATCCTCTGAAAATGCACTCTGCCGAGCGGAGATGTTCTCATTATCCATCCAAAGGATGTTTTCCTGCATCCCCTGGCCCTCAGCACACTGACAGAACTTCACGACCTAACTGAACTAATCAACCATTTGCAGCTCGTCTTTTTTATCCTTGCATTAAGTTATTTTTCGAGTTCAGTCCTCTTTTCTCGAGCATCTTGTCTGTGAGCAACACAACAAAAGTAATTAGTGTCTGTCTTTTTCTTCAGGCTCCTGTAGCTTCATTTAATCTTTCTTAGGCATACATATGCATACCCACAGGAACAGAGAGGAACTAATGAACTATGCGAGTTTAGAAGGGGCTACAAAGAGAAACCACAGAGCTCAAGAGAGCTCAGGAATGGCCCGATGGCCTGTCTTCCACTGTGCATCTGGAGTCTGCCTGCTTAGCTGCGGAGACAAATTGAATCAACTCTTAGTGTCTCCTTGTGTAATGACAAGTACGACTGACACACTCAGAAGCAAGTGGGAGGAAATGATCTAGCCTGTGAAACAATGCATGTCTCCAGTAATGGATTATGACACAAGTCACAGAAAGAAAGAAACAGACATTGAGGAATTGCATACTCAATGTGTTTATGAACGATGTCTGTGGTTTCTGAAGCAGAGCTGTTTTTATTCACTTCACTTATCTTGTCTGTTTTTATGTATTTTATGATCCTTTTTTTCCTTCCTTTAGATTTGCAGACTCCATCCGTGGGATGCTGAAGCTGATCCTGGTCTTGATGCTGGCAGGAGCCTCGCTGTCCTCCACCTGGTTCACACTCACCTGTTTGAGCAGAGTCACACACCTCCCCTCCACTGCAGGTGGGTACGAAAGTACTTGTCTCTTACACTTACACTCATACTCATACTCTTACACTTTACCATGTATAAAAACCAAGTCTAATGGATGTTAAAGGGATATCTCTGTGTCTTTGGAGATGGGTTTTTGTGCATTGACTACTGAAACATCCTCATAGAATCTCGTTTTGCCCCATCAACTTCCTATGAGGAAACATTGGCAGTTATGGGCATGTTTTTGGCACTTTGCAGTTTGTTTTGTTTCCTGTCGAGCATTTTCTAAACCTGATGACCTGGTGAGTGGTCCGTCAAACACACCTGTCCAACCAGAAAAACAGAGAAAACATTCCTCTTTTATCAGGAGTAAAATGCATTTAAAACAATATATATATATATCTCAGTGCCATCAGCCAACCGTCTATCATTAGGACCTGTTGTATCGATCTCTTCACAGCCACCAGACTCCATTGATAAAAGCAGTGATTTTACATCACAGAACTCAGGAGTAGCTGGTTTACAGCTGTCTTTTTTGTGTCTTAGTGTGACATTAATGTGTTCATCCATTTGCTAATCTCTGAAATAACATGTTAACACACCAAAGTCATACAACGGCAGACCAACAACTGCTGTGTTCTGGGAGGTACAATTACAGTTTTTGTCAATGGAGTCTGGTGGGTTTGATGAGATCGATTTAACTGCGGTGATTCCCGGACAAAAAAGGATGTTTGACAGCAAAATGGTTATATTCTCAGTATAGCTTACATTTCAAGTTATATTGCCAGTCACCCTCTATTGTACATACATTAAACACCACATCAAAAAGTCACCTTTTAAACCATACACTGTTTTCTTCACTGCCAAGTGATAAAGTTGAAATGTATTCTTATGGTATATTTGGTACGTATTCAGTTGTGTCAGTCCATTAATAGATGTCAGTGATAGATCCATTAAGGACATTAGTGCACTGCCTTGTCCTAAGCCGAATCAATGAGCATTCCAGCATATCATTCAAAGCCACTGATTCCAGCCATCATCATCATCCATCATCATCATTCTCCAAGCCCTGGAACTGCTCACGTCCTCTTATCCCAGACACTGGCAGTCTGTAGCAGCCAGGCTCCAACCTTGATCATCCACCTGGCATCTCATACACACAAGGGTGGTGTGATACTGCAACAAATAATCCGCCAAAACCCCTTATTATCCCAGTGTGGGATGCTCAGCATCACACACACACACACACACAGCAGATGAGTGTAATCTGCAGTTTCTGGGAACAAATGAGCAGTCGGGGGGGGGGGCGGGGGGCAATTTGCGTAAAACTTTTTGCATTTGCTGTCCTTTAAATCAACATGATTGAAAGCAGAAGCATGTAGTCATATCTAGAAAAAAAATACCGTCTTCTCCTCATACATCCTCCATTTCTCTGCTGCTCAGATCATCTCCATCCTTCAGGGGATCTCCTACCTTTTGGGATGTGCCAGCTCATAGCCTAATTTTATAACATGCAGCAGTTTTGATGTAAGTGCTTCATTAGGATTGAATAAAGACTAGCAGGGGAGACGGCTGCCTTTGATGGCTGCTGAGCGGCGCCTGACTTCCCAGTTGCAGGCGGGCGGGCGGGCATGCGAGGGGCCCTCAGAGGCACCGTGATTAAAGGGACGTGCTGGCTAATGGGGAGCTCATTTGGACCCATCTGCTGTGATAAGGGAGATGGAGGGTGCCGTGATGCTCCAGAGGTGATGGCTTTATCTCTCCCTGCACATCCATTCTCATGCATGTTTTGCTTCAGGTCCAGCTAGAGGACTGCTGCTGAGACCTGATCACAGTATTGATAATGAAACGCTGCACGTAGCAGCAGCTATCTGCTATTACACAAGGCTTTTCAAGCTTGTGGGAAATAGGTTGTGTCAGTTAGCACCTTGTCATTTCAAATTAAAAATTAACTTCCCAAAATGACTTTTTTTTATAGTTGAATTCAGGAGTACACACACAGATCAGCCCAGCCGCAGCCGGCGTGGACGGCAACATTCTATTCATCATGCACAAGCTGCAAATGAGACAAGCTGTTTACTGTGTGGACACCTGTGCATTTTGGCAAAAAGAAATGAACATGAAATTTGATTTTTAATATGCTGTAGAATCCATGAAATGAATTGTGTTTTAATAGAGCGAGTGCAAGTAGACAGAAAAAAACAATATATTGCAAATTTAAATTGAATTGCTGTGATGCCAGAGTGAGAGTGAAAGTTTTACCAAATGTACACAATAGTCTAAGAAAAAAAACAGCACATCAATGGACAAAACTGATTAAATCATCCAATCATGTGACATTCAGACCATATAAAAGTAATGGTGGGCTTGGGAAAATAACTGATTTGTAGTTTGGGTTGCAAAGCGGCCATTTTCCGTCAACACACCTTCAGTATTTTGGTTGTGTTTCTGGTAAATTGCCACCTGAAGGGAAGCCATTCTAAATGAAATGTTGTTTCAGGAGGTGGGTTCCTCATAAATCTCAGCACAGCAGAGAACAAATGGCAGAGCAGGAAGCCGTGGAAGGTGGAATAAATCACTGCTGCTGTTCCATAAACTTGACCAATCTGCCATTTTTTTTTCCTGAAAGAATTGTTTGTGTGGGATTTGATGCCTTTTAACATCAAAGTTTCCAATTAAGCTGTAACTTACTTGTAACGTTTGTTTTTGCTATTTCACAGCCATCCTGTACACTTCCTGCATCCTGGTTGGCATTTTTATTAACAGCAGCGTGCCGATATTCTTCGAGCTCTTCATCGAGACGGTGTACCCGGTCCCTGAAGGCATCACCTGTGGGGTTGTCACTTTCCTGGGTAACCTGGTCACCGGTCTGCTCCTCTTCTTCCTCACTTTTTACTGCACAGGTAAGATGGTAGTGAGAGTGTATAAATGTGCAAAGAGAATGCAAATTCCTTCACTCATTTTCTGGACCAATTTTCTGCCTATTTAGCATCATGGGGTTAGGATTACACCACTTAAATTTCTCATTATTGCCTGTAAAAAGTCTGAATGAGCTAAAGTTTTCACTCCATTCAAAGGCTTTCTGGACTCCCTGCAGGTTTTTCTCACCTCCCCCAGAGCAGCAGGCTGTATTGTTTTCAAAAATCCATTTCAGGCGCTGCAGATGATGCAGATAAATGGACAGTGGGAAAATTAGCTTCCAATGCAATTGACACATTCTACACAAAGAAGGAAAAACATCCTGTGGTAATTTGGTGTCTTTGACTCAGAATTTGATGTAATAATTTAGGCCCAAAGCACAGCATGTTAGCTGCTGCCGCTGTCACTGGAGGACTCAGAAAGTAAAGTGAGCTCAGTCGTCCATAAAGAGTACAGCGTACACTCTTTCAGCTTTCCTTGTAAGTTTAACTAATTTTTTGTTGTTCAGTCAGCCTGCAGTTATGGAGACAAACTGTCTCCTTCCA
Organism: Ambassis agassizii; assembly: GCA_036025115.1. Lineage (NCBI taxonomy): Eukaryota > Metazoa > Chordata > Actinopteri > Ambassidae > Ambassis > Ambassis agassizii. The sequence goes on from JAVQJX010194507.1 coordinate 8,189, forward strand.
TCCTGAGCATAAGTGATATATTTTGTCATAAATATTTACGACCTTCATATTCCAAAAAAAAAAAAAAAAAAAAAAAAAATCCCTCCAAATGCTACAGGGTTATACAGACAGCTGCTGCCTGATGACTGCATCCTGATGCTGCCTTCTGGGTCATTTTTTTGCCAGAGTAGGTGGATTTAAATGTTGACCTGAAGCCTCATGTGGACCAGATTCCTCCTGGGACCACTAAGAAGAATAACAGCAGCCAGATCACAAAATAACAGCTTGCCTTGCAGCAAAAATGGTTCAGTTACTGACCTAATACTTACCTGAGTTGTTTATTATAATTGGCTGTGTTGGTTCTGGTTTCGCGCAGAACTGGCTAATGACGCTAAGTTTGTTAGGAGGTCCACTGATGCCTTGGGACAGGCGTGAGTTTGGGTGAGACCTCCTACAGATAGACGTTAGTAGTGCCTTATATGCGCAAAATAATAGCAATGATAAGAGTAATAGTAGGCAGTGAGGGCCCCCTTTAATGCATGACATTAAGCCTAAAAGGGATCTGAAAAACAAATGTTAACATGTTTATTTTTGCTGTTTTAAGATGGAAGTTTATGGGAGATTGACTCACATTTAGATTGAGCCTCAAGTGGCCATTGGAGGAACTGCATTGTTTGATCTCAGATGCTGTTCTTTGATCAGGCCTGAGGAAAAAATGTAAACACAAACAAAGAACATACTAAACTCAGAAATTTATTTTTTGCCACTTTGTGTCCATGTTGATACAGTTGTAATTCTAAGATACTATTATCATTTGCTGTGTGAGGGACTGATGCTGCTCCCATCTAACTCTCGGTTGTACACCTCCTGATTTCTGAGCTAACAATTTATTTTTCTGGACCGTTTATTTAGTACATACAGTACCTTCTGCTGTTACAGCTCTCTTACCCAAATAGATTTTAGATAAACCCTGAGCTCTGCTTTGTTTTCCTGCCAAGGTTGCTTGTAAAGGTACCGGCCACTGCCAGAACAGACATTTGGCACTAAGTTTGTCTCGATTCACTGCAAGAGAGATAATTTAAAATAGCTGGATCTTCGCTTGGGATTATCAAATAAGAAGTAAATAATCAAGTCTAAATAGTGGGTGGTATTTTAAGTAGCTTGAGTTAAAAAGGAGGCAAATCTTGTTTTCTGTTTCACACAAAAAGAGCTCTTTAAATGTTCTTCTGTAAATGTAAAGACACACTAAGCAGGATAATCCCGTGTTTTGGCTCAATATGTTTAACAGGTGGAGTTTCAAATGAAGCTCAGGAGGGCTGCTGTTCAGTGGATTTGTTTTATTTTCATCGTAAAAAGAGGAGCAGAAATGAAGCCGTTTGAAAACTGTGATCTAGATGACGAGTAGCGTGTTTTCTTTGAATCAGTAGTGTGTGTGTCAGTGTGGTGATAAATCATAGATTAGACAGCAATATACCAGGTGTGGATAGATGGGGCTTTGAGTAGAGGGAGCAGCTGCAGGCCAACACACACACACACACACACACACAGGGTAGGACTTATAAAGAATACATGATGTATCTACTGCTCATCACCTCTCTCTGCGCTGCTGAATGATGGACTGCTCGATGCCGTGGTGTGTGTGCGACATGCATCTAAATGTGTTACATGTTTTGAATAAGTGTGAACTTTGCTGCTGCTGTGTGTGTGTACAGTGAGTGTAGATGCTGTGTGTGTGTGTGTGAGAGAGAGAGCGAGGCAGAGCCAAAGGGGCGTGAGGTGTGCTCAGATGGATCCTGACAACTTTCCTGCGACAGCCGGAGAGAAGATCAAGCAGAGATGATGGAGGCTTTTTCTGCTCTTTTCCCCTCACTTCCCACCCTGAAGTTGTTTAATAGAGAATGATGCATCGACACTTTCTTGTCAGAGAGTTCTCACTCTGCTGCTGCAGGCATTGTAATGTGGGCTCACAGATAAGTAACCTCAGCAGTAGCTTGCCACCTACTATCTGCCAGAACAAAGCATCTGTAGGAACCAGGTTGTTGAGGAGTGTTGTAGCTGACATATCAGCCAGTAAGCAGCCATTCTATTATGGGTTAGAACTGCTGGTGGTACGAAGAAGTAAGTTATCTGAAGAACAACATTACCTACACTGTAGATATATTATCTAGGCCATCATGGTGGTGCAGTGGTTTGCACTGATGTCTCACAGCCCGAAGAGACATGCATGTTAGGGCCATACTGTAGGTGTGGCTGGTCTCTCTGTCTTAGCCCTGCATAAAACATGCACCTCATCCACTGATAGCCGTGAAAAGCTCCATACCTCCCTGCAACCCTGTGCAGGATAAAGCAGGTTAAGTTAATGAATAGATAGATTTAATGTGGGTAACGAGGCATTACTCAATAGTGATCTCAAACTATAGTATATCCATTCAATTGTTGGCTAAACATTCCAGCATAATAGCCTAGCCATCCTTTTTAATTCTATTTCTACTCTATTGTATACAAAGATGTACTCGTCTTTTGTTGTATTAGCAACAAGTGGCTGTTTTCTGTGCCTCTTCGTAAGGCTCAGTCACCATGTGAAGCACCTGCAGCCATAATTTCATGATATACACAATTTGTGTGACAGTATGAATCAAAATAATGATGCTAAAGGAACATGATGGAGCCCTATTACACAGAGAAATGTTGTCCAAGGTTAATTGTCTATTGATAGTGTCAATTCATTATTATAGAACTGTGAGCAGTGATAAGATGGAGAATATCACAAACAATGCCTTTTCTGTCTTTTTATGGTGTTTTATTCTGCAGATAGATATTAAAATCTTTCTGGACTGAATTGGACATTTGCCATTGTCGCCTGATTAGTATGTCTATAGCCAT
>JAVQJX010194508.1:0-20656 GCA_036025115.1 Ambassis agassizii
TTTTTAAATGGAATTTCCATTAACGGTTTTAAAATTTTTTTTCCAATCCATCCCAAAAATCTGGGTCCCTTTTCCCCCCCCCCCCCCCCCCCCCTCCCCCCCCTTAACCCCTCACACCACTTACAGACTTTTAGGTCCCAGGGCTGGGTTAAGTGGGATTACAGGACAAGCACGCTGCACCCGAAGAAAAATGAGGCAGCTGTGTTGAAGAATGTTCCAATGAGAAATCCAAGCATTAGTGAAAGCTGAGGGTTGATCAATGGCCGTGGCGCGTGTCTGCACTAGTGAACACTTCACAGAGCATCTGAAGGATAAGAAAGAAGAAAGGGAGAATGAAGGTGTGTTATGACATCGGGCTCGAGGTCTAGGTGGCTGGGTCACCTTTGAGCTGCTGCTGATTAAGGGCTGGTGTTCACAGGTGAGCGGCTCCGAGCAGGATTTAGTGACACAGGCACAGAGGTGAAATCATCCAACTCTCTCCCAGCTAATGTTAAAAAGCAGCGGCGCACTGCTGACCTCTCCCCTAAATGGCCAAAGGCAAATGTCAGAAGATAAGTGAGTTCTGTGACTGCTCTTAGTGAGAGAAAAAAGTGGCAGGTGAACTTTACACAAATTTTCATCAGAAGAGAAGACGCTTCAAATACTTTACAGTTTCAAAGGAAATATTTTTCTAATCTCTTCCCAGACTTGTTTTTTTTACCCTAATCAGTGAAATAAGTTGGTTACTTACTGCTTGTATGTCTCAGCCACCCGCAGTTAGTAATCTCCTTGAGAACTGAAAGGGCTCAAAGAGGCTAAGCCTGGTCAACACCTATAGGAAGGGACATCCACAGCAGATTTTTGTTGTGAAGCTTATTGACAGGAAGAAGCAAAGCTCTCAAATCAACTTCATGTTTTCTTAAATAAAAGGCCTTGTACAGTCATACATCACCTCCACCTTCATATTTGACAGGTGACGTGCGCACGAGCTGCTTTTACAAAGTTTCTTTTTCCCCCATCTCCAGTACATGTACAGGAGGTGGATCTTTATCTTATCGGTTCATAACAAATTGCTCCATAACCTTGTTGTTTGTTTGTTTGTTTGTGTGTGTGTGTTTTTTTTTCAAGATTGTTAAGCTTATCTACAGGTTGTATCTTGTGGTCTGAAGGTATGCTGGTGTTTTTGTGATGGTTGACACATCTACAGATCGCGTGCATCATCCTGACGTAATCTCCTGCATCTGAATAACCACACAGAAACGTCCTGCTGTTATTATATGTTCATTGTTAATCCGCCTGAAAACAGACAGAACATTATCACGTCTTCATTTCCTGCTACATGAAACAAAGAAATGTTACTTTATGACATCTCAGGCATCTTGGGAGGATGCAGCCATGTTCTATTCAAAGTACATGATATGAAATCGTAACAATGTTACTGAAGTAGGGAAAGAGCATCTGTTGATCCAATAGTAAGTTACAACATTTGCAGTGATAAAATATGAATATTTTTATCATTTATGATCTATCTGCTAAGTAAGAGCAGCTGGACTCCATATAAAATCATAGCTCTATCATCTTATAATATCAAATCATGCAGTGAGTTTGACAAAAAGGAGCGTTTGATAAACCTTCACCACAATATCAGACCATCTCTGTGATTAATCCCAGTCATTACAACTTAAAAATAACTTTAGGAAATACGCGATCCCACAAGAAACCAAAAAAAAAATTCTCCATAAAAAAACTAAAGGCTGAACCACAGCTTGCAGCGCTGCATCAGGAGTCATCCAAAAAGTATGCTATTAGAAGGTGAAGAATACTAACAGGCCTGAGTCACAAAGCGCATATAACCAAAGCCACACACATAAATGCACACATGCACACAATGTGCCAATTTCCTATCTGCAGTCAAGAGCTAAACAGGGGGGAAAGGAGGACTGAAGACCAGTTTGAACAAGGAGACCCACCAAATAATGATTATTCCTGGTTTGAAGGGGCCTGTGATGAATCAATACACAGTATTAGGACCACAAAAGTAAAGGTAACAGAAACATTAAAGAGTCAGAATTAACATCAGAAGAAAAGGAAGATTTGATGCACGCAAACTTGACCTGCAGGGCTAATTTTAAGCATTAATGTCATTTCATCACATCAAACATATATGATAATTGTGAATTTTTTAACAAAACACTGAGTAAAGATAATAACAACAGTGTATAGAAATACTACATTTTATTTATTTTTAAAAATATCAATACTGTTAAAAATTATATAAGACACCCATTTGTATGACTAATAAATAAATGGTGCTGAAATCTGGAGAGAAACAGGAGAAATTACAAGATTGAAGACAAAACAAAGCTGTTTTTTGAAATGCTTTTGGCTTTGATGGTTTGAAGCAGAAAGTTTTCACTTGTAAAACAAACCAGTTTTTTTTTCACCCTTTCTTTTTTGCCTGCACCAAGCAGGACATTGTTATTATTGTATAAAGAATAATATAAAGAAAAAAATAATATGTTAGATCAAAATAAAAGTAAAATGCTTATGAGATGAACAGCAGGTCAGCTGATACAACTTATTGTGTCCATAGAATTTTGTTTATCCACTACATGCCCCTCTGCACACGAAATCTTAAATGTAGGCTACATGGTGCTTTTTATTTAGAGACGTTGACTTGAAACATGCAGTTTACTGTCTTGTTCCATCTATTTAAATGCATATTGAGACCATCGGCCCGTCTGCCGGTATTCACAGTCAAATTACGAAGTTCCACATAATGAAAAAGAAAAAAAAACAGCGCGCAATGAGCTGTCTTTATTTAAAGTGGAGGAGGAGGAGGAGAGAAGGGGGGTTATCCAAGGTGTTTGAGACAGATGAGGGAGGTGGGGGTCAGGGAGGGAGGAGGAGGAGGCAGGGAGGGTAAATTGGGCGGACACATAAAAACTGCAAGGGGCCATAGATGCTGGATCATTTGGAAAGCCTGCTCGTCCTGCGCACTGCCCGCCCTTACGAACCGTTCTGGAGACGCATAGGAAAGCCCGCTGCAGAGCCTGAGCGCCGGCCTTCACTCCTCTCTCGTCCACTTAGAGGTGTCGTTAAAGGATTAAAGAGTCAAAGAGGCACGCAGCCTCTGCTTTAAGACTCATTTCGGCGTTTTTTCGGCGTAACGCCTGGACTGCCTAACACCTTCCCTTTCATATTCACTTCATACGAGGATACCTGTACCTCTACTGATGGTAAGCGCTCATCAACTTACTCATTTACACGTATCACAGAATAAGACCACTGCTGCTTTTATAAAGAGAGGGTTAAAACATGAGGGAGCCTTGGTGACATTTTGCGACTTGAAGTTTTGGTTTGTTTTGTTTGTGCGCGTCACTGAGGATTTGAACAGCACTCAGAGTGGAAATGTTCAAAGATAAATGAACATTAAAACCCTAGTGAACCACACTGACGCGGAAACTCCGATAACAGAAACAAGAGCGTTTTGGGACGATCAGCGCAGTGATCCCGGTCAAGCGTGTAACAGGTTAAAGCCTTTTGTGCCCGAGTCTTGAGCAACGACAAACCAAGATAGTGAGGTCATTTCTAAACAGAGCGTCCGGTTTCCCTTCTTTTGTACAATTAAAACTGATTTGTAACTTTTTCTAAAACACTGATCACACCTGGTAAAGCACCTGTATCTGCCGCGAGCCTTACAAGTTTGCGTAACATGAATGATGGGGATGACAAAGTCTCAGAGTTCCAACCATAAAAAAAACTCTGTTCCTTAAACTAAAGCTACACACAGCTGAAAGATTTGAACTATAAATCATGCGTAATGACGCGTAATCGCGTCAGTGTGTGGAGCGCTTTTTTCTCCTGTTATGACTGTATCAGAAAAAAACAACACATTTCACTGGCACAGAGTCACAGATGTGATTCCGATTCTTAATTGTATAGAGCGCCACTGCAGTACCGGGCTTTACATGTTTCACGTGTTTTCACCTGTTTCTGACAAGTTATTGTTATTATAAAGTGAAATTGTGCCATTTAATCCAGCAAAGCTGCAGCCGAGAAAACATTCTGCGGCCTGCGGGCGCATGGCGTCTTTGGCACCACACTTTACTTTGCAGCTCAAATGTCTGCTGCAGTGCAGGGGAACAGAGTTGAAAAAAAAATATGTTGTATTTATTCAGTTATATGTTGAGCTTAGAAGGGCATGTGTATCAGAAATATGTGAGATTTCTTGTCAATTCCCTACAGTGTTTCACATTTGTCACATTTTGCACAATAATTCAGAAGGAAATCAAACGGTTTTGTTTTTTGAAGTTCTTTGGTTTTAAAATCATTGAGAGCAGTGATTTAAAACAATATCCATGCGGAGAGATTATTAATGTTTTTTTGGTTCGTTTTTTAAATTGAAATATCTACATACAGTGTCCAACAAACAGGAATTAGACGTGTAACAGTCATTTCGTTTAACACAGTTGAGGGTATTGGAGTTATGGGAAGCTTCTCCTGTTACTTAAATCTAAAAAGTTCAGGCATTTAAACTGTTGAAAAAGTTATTTTTTCTCAAAACACTGAGGCTCCTTCCATCTGCAGGGCATTATATTTGGCGACCCACCTCACAATAATAAGCATACTTTATCAGAATCAGCTGTACATAAATGCATATTAGCAGCACCCACCAAAAACACAAAGCAGCTGCTTAATAAACGTTCATGACTATGAATGCGTTGGTGAACTAATTACAGACATCTACAATGATAAAATCAGGCCATAGATCTGTTCCCGTGGTAACCTGTTGCCCTCCTCCCTCCCTCTGTCCCTCGTTCTCATCTTCCCTCCCACCATCACTGTCAAATTCCTCAGGAAACACATCTGAAGAGCCATGTGCATAGTCTGATCACATTATCTCTGGTCAGAGAGAGACAGAGAGGGAGAGGGAGGCCAAGGGGGATCGAGCAAAGCCAAGGCCAGTTGACTGCTGAGGCCTAATTGCACCCTGGTCTGCATTTGTTGATGCAAAAAAAAGTGTTGCTGAGCTTTGATGTTTAGTGAAGAGCCTGAACATATTTTATGATCTAAGAGTTGCTTTCAGTCTTTCATTGAGAGGACATGAGCCCAGATTTGAAAGCTGAGGGGGAAATTATTATAAAAGATTTCGGTGTAAACTAAAACGTGTTTTTTTTTTTTTATCACCACTGGTGAAAGGAGACCAGCAAACATGAAAACACTGACTTTTTTTTCCAGAGTTGAAAGTTACTCCCTGTCTGCCTTACAACTTCTTTCATCATCACACCACTTTGAGTGTCTGTCTGTTTTAGCCTGCAGCTTTGTCAGTGGCTGGTTACAGTTACAAGATGTTCTGTATGGTCAGTGTTTTTGAGTGCTATGAATCCCTGTAATCATGGGAGAGGCCCTCTCTGTACAATGAACGTTTGTTGTCAGAGATGTGCACACACAGACTCACACACACACGCGTTTATCCCCCCCACCCCATGGGTAATAGAGCTGATCATGTTCTGAACCCTCCTCTCTCTTTGCCACAGTTCTCACGAACATGCTAACACACTCGTGCACACACACACCGGCATGTGCACTTTCCTTGGCACATGCACACGCATGTTGTTCATCTCTCTCACACACACACACACACACACACTAGATTTAGTGTCATGACTGAGAAAGGAGGGTCAATCAGAGGTCAAAGTCTAATGCTGTTAGATCCTTGATTGCATGTACAGTGAGCTTACAATGAGCCATGCAGCGGCTGAGATAATCACACAGATACCAAGCCAGGCATGCTCACACACTCATGAACTGCATGTCACACACACATACACACACAATGCTGTTAATATGCATCCTCTCTGTGCAGTAATGCTTGGACGCTCTCCAGTGGAAAAGGCTCCAGATGATGACCAAAGAATAGCTGTTCCTCTGAGCTGCTGTTGTTGTGGTCACTCAGAATTTCAGTAATTTTATTAGTGTGATTCAGCAGCATTAAACACTTCAAATGACGTGTAAAAACTGAGTCATTAGAGCCGTATTACTGCGGCTGTAAAACCGGACAGAAGATGACTCTTAAAGCTGTATTTATTACATGTATTTAAGCTGCAACAAAAAAGAATCAAGCTGTAGTTTTTAATTAAATTAAGAAGCTAAATGTACCCAGTACACACATCAGTGTTGGTTGAAAGGCTCTCCTACTGATGACATTGATGTCAAAGTACAGAAGGCCTGTCATCAATGTCACTACAACCTGTGTGAGCCCTCAAGTGTGAAAGTGTTACCAAGAGATGAGGCCCTTTTCAGATGGACCTGTTGAGTTTCTTGTCAGAAACCTCAGCTGCTCAGTGGGATCCAACCTGACTTAGTACTTCTTTGTTTTTTAGGTTGTTTGGCTCCACATTTTGAATCATTTTTCAACATGTAACAATGGAATAAGGCCATGTTTTCTGTCTGACATGAGTACACAACATCAGAGATCTGCTGTGTGTGTTGTGGCACATACCTCCTTACATTCCAGTTACAGCAAATAGCTAGCTTACCCCATGTGCCAAAATGATAAGCCTTAAAGAGACACCAGGTCTTTCTCACACAAGCCAACACAGATATACACTCACTCTACTCTTTAAGTAAATACCAAGTAACAGCCTCAAGTGTCTGCAGCTGCATTCGGTTTTTGACTTCCTTGTGTTTTTTATCTCCTATCTTTCAGGAACAGGGTCACTTCAACGTTCTCCTGCAGCCGCCCAACACCACCTAGCATTTCCTGGAAGAACGTGTCCATCGCCTGCCCCCAACAAACATGGACTGTTTTCCCATGCTTTATTTTCTGTCGGTAAGTAAGTGCAATGTCAGTTTGTGACATGTATAGTCTTTTTAGGCACAGTGTCTCAGGTTTGCCCCATGGCTGGTTAGAGCAGACTGTGAGGGACCGAGGCTCCTTATCGAGTTAAGAATTTGCACTGACCCCAGGGCTGCCTCTTTTATTTGTCTAATCATAGTGGAGGAGACAAGAATGGGGGAGGGAGGAATGGCCCTTAGATTCCATTCAAAAAAGTTGAGTTCTTGAACCAGCTGTTTACCTTTGGAGGATGTCGCCAAAGATAAACTGCATGTGGCCTATCTGATGGAGGACTGCTTTACTGTAAACAAGGCAGACTGGACTATTGAAACTAATTAGTCTGCCCGTTGCGGGAACAGTTATACAAGAGGAGGGTGAGGATGGGTGTTTTAAAGCTGGTCAAAAGTAAAAAAAAAAAAAAAGATATATTTTTATAACAGATGCTTTTCTCTGTCTTTATTTCTGTGTTTTCTTCTGGGCTCTTTTCTAATCTTTTATCTCCCTGTTCCATCTGTTCCCACCAGAGACATCATGATTCCTGGTAATCGAATGCTGATGGTCATTTTAATATGCCAAGTCCTGCTGGGAGAGAGCAACCATGCTAGTCTAATACCTGAAGAAGGGAAAAAGAAAGTACCTGGCCTGCAGGGTCGTTCGGCCGCTCAGAGCCATGAACTGTTACGGGACTTTGAGGCCACGCTGCTTCACATGTTCGGCCTCAAAAGGCGGCCGCGGCCCAGTCGCTCGGCCACCGTGCCCCGCTACCTGCTGGACCTGTATCGGCTGCAGTCGGGGGAGGCTGAAGAGGCCGGATCGCATGACATTGCTTTTGAGTACCCAGAGAGGTCAGCGAGCCGGGCCAACACTGTGAGGGGCTTCCACCATGAAGGTAAGAGCAACGAGGGATGTTTTCAGTTGAGAAAAGGAGGAAGGAGAGAGATGATGAATGCAAATGTCAGCACAAAAAACATTACACCATAGTTGAGGTCTCTGTTGCCAGACATTCCAATAATTTTGGTAGTAGCAGAGTGCATTAACATGGGCGCGGATTGCTAAGTATTCACAGCGAGAAAAAACATTTCCTACATCCCCTGAAACATGATTGTAAGGCCACTCCACCCATCTCACCATAACCAAGGAATCTAAGGATGTGGTCACCAAACGCTGTCTGCAGAGGGGCAAAAAAAATTCTGCTAGACAAGCTCTCAAGAGCCTAATTTGACAAAGCTCTGCGTGTTTGGTTAGCAGCTTAAGGAAAAGCATACCTTCATATTACTGACTTACACTTCTCACCCCACCCATCTGAATATTGCTTAAAAAAGCCTGTTCTTGGCCTGGAATCAGAGTGTGCTCCTCTCTCTCTCTCTCTCTCTCATGTCTCCAGTTTATATGGAGGGCTCTTTTAGCAGGACCTTCCTCAACGTGCAATTATCTTTAATGCTACTCTGCAGCCTTCTAAATAAAGCCCCTACTGCCAACAGTGCGGGTGCTTGGAGCAGAAGCTGCAGCCCTCTGGAGAGATGGAAAAAACAGTCTCAGAAGCTGGTGTGATAGAACGACTGGAACATTAGAAGGGTTTCTGTTTATTGTGACTGCTCGACTATTGAATCAAAGGTTTTAATTAGTCTTGGAGGAAGCCCAGATCGGCCGATCTGTTAAATGTAAAGATGGCCTAAAAACGTCTAACGTGTGCTTGAAAACGATACTGTAAATTGGCCGAGAGAGAGTCCGATTGATCATGGTGAAGTGGGAAAAAACGGGACGTTTTTAGGGCTACAGAACATGTCCGCCCTCAGGGGGAGGAGTGTAGAAGGAGGGATGAGTCAGCCGTAATGGGGCTTGTCAAACACACACCGCTAGCGCTAGCTCACTGTAACATAGACAGCAAGGCTGTAGCAAGGAAGAAAAAGCACTGCTGCTGCAGAAGGAACATCTCTCTGTGATGCAATATGTATGTGCACACACACGTGTGTGTGTGCGCGTGTGTGGGTGCGTAATCTTCCCTACAAGCATTTACCCTCCTTCTCCTCTGCTAAACTATGTTAATAATATGCTTTGAAGCCTTTTGAGTAGGAGTGCTCGCTTTCATGGAAGCACCATTGTGTGATAGTGTGACTGATCTGTCCAAAATACAGGAAGGCATTACAGTGTGCAGCAGATAGGTGAGGAGACATTTTTACATGCAGCCAAAAGCAGCCAGACTGTATTGAGTTGGTGCAGCAGGTGGCATCTTCTAGTTTACCATAAGTTTGAACAGAATGTGTGTGATCTGAATAGACCACATTCCCTTACAGTGCCTCCTTTACCACAGGCTTCAGACAAATGTGATTCTACTGTATTGACTGACTCCTTAATGATTATTCATGATGAAAATGATAAATGTCTTAAGTGGACAAACTGCAGAGCTAATCAAAAACACAGCAGGTTTTAATAATGAGAACCACCTGGGTAAGATTAGGGCCTGGGTGTGAAATAACAGGGGTGGATTGAGCAGGAAAATAGTAGACACAACATTCCTTTCCCTAACAATGGTGATCTTGCCAGAAATCTGCAGACTGTGCGTGGAACAGGGAGCCTCCACTGTGTTTATACTGTAGCTGTGGTACGTTAATCACCACCCTCCTTGTAATGCGTGTTTCAGCAAAGTGCTCAGAGAAAGGCATTGAGAGAAGGGCAAGATAATCCTTAAGGATAGATACGGAAGCATGTGTGATATGTATTTATATTAGTGAATACCCAAGAGTCCATGAAATGTGTGCATGAATGTTCTTTGGTGTCGTTTAAGTATTTAAGTCGTGTTAAAGGTGAGGAATCAGGGCTTGAAATTTTCCTCTTGCTCATTTTCAGAGCACATGGAGAGGATACATGACCTGGATGATGGAGAGTCCAAGCCCCTTCGCTTCCTGTTCAACCTCAGCAGCATCCCAGAGGATGAGCTGCTATCGTCCGCAGAACTGAGGCTCTACCGTCATCAGATAGACGAGGCCATCGCTGACACACTCTCAGCCGAACAGGGGCTTCACCGGATAAACGTGTACGAGGTGCTGAAACCGCTGCGGCCCGGTCAGCTTATCACGCAACTTCTGGATACGCGGCTTGTGCGTCACAACACGTCACGCTGGGAAAGCTTCGACGTCAGCCCTGCCGTGCTGCGCTGGACTCGTGAGCGCCTCCCTAATCATGGACTGGCTGTGGAGGTACTGCACCTCAACCAGACTCCACGCCATCAGGGCCGCCACGTTCGCGTCAGCCGCTCGCTACACCAAGAGCCTGGCGAGGACTGGGACCAGCTACGCCCTCTCCTGGTCACCTTTGGCCATGACGGGAAGGGTCACCCACTGACCCGCCGGACCAAGCGCAGCCCCAAACAACGGGGTCGTAAACGCAACCGCAACTGCCGGCGCCACGCACTGTATGTGGACTTCAGCGATGTAGGCTGGAATGACTGGATTGTGGCACCTCCTGGCTACCAGGCATATTACTGCCATGGGGAATGCCCTTTTCCTCTGGCAGATCATCTGAACTCAACCAACCACGCCATTGTTCAGACACTGGTGAACTCTGTGAACAACAACATTCCCAAGGCCTGCTGCGTGCCAACAGAGCTCAGCGCCATCTCCATGCTCTACCTAGATGAACATGACAAGGTGGTCCTAAAAAACTACCAGGAAATGGTAGTGGAGGGCTGCGGCTGCCGCTAACACACAAAAAAAACTCTGGACTGGACTGTGGACTTGAAAAAAAATGGACGCTTAAACAAATCAGAAGGTCTTTACTTCCAAAAAATGTTCACTTGGACCCTTATTTATAACTTTTATGAGGTGTATGTTTGTCTCACCTTTTTTTTTCTTTAATCATATATTTTGTCAAAATATATATATTTATATCTACATATTAAAAATAAATTGAGTCCTTATTTTAAACATAAAAAAGCTGTACTTTTCATAATGTACATTAGATTGTATAAGTTTTTTTATTGAGAAAATAGTAAAAACACTCTAAAAAGTTTATTTACTGGTAATATTTATTGCTTTCATATTATATACAGAACGACAAAAAAATAAAAATAAAAACATGAATTACTTCCAAGAACACCATCAATCACATCACAAATTAAACCCTTTTATAAAATTATGTATGTTCATAAAATTTTGTAACAACACTATTTTTTTGTACATTGGCTTTAATTATTTTTTTTTTATAAATAAGGCCCAAATAATTTGGAGAAGTCTGAAATACACCCTGATTGTTTTTTTTTTTTCAAAGAGTCATAGACAAGAAGAGAAATCTCTCAATTGTTCTGTCTTTTCAAAATAAAAGAATTTGTGTTAATATTCTGGTATGTCACCACCAACTTTGAATAATTCATCAAAACAGAGTTAATTATTACCTTACATTTTCTCAGTGTAGTGTCGTGTCATTTGTAAAAACAGAAGCTTTCACAGAGGTGGTATGCCATTTCAAAGCTAGCTGGCCTTTACGTTTTGGGCCTTATTGTTCTCAAATTTCACTTTTATGTCAATTAGGCTAACATGTGGTGGTTGGATACTCACTAATCCAATTGCAGCCGGGGTGGGTTCAGCCTGACTGTGAGAGTGATTCTATTGTTCCTGACGTCCCCACATTGGGGGCATGATTGTGGCTGATGCGTCCTGCCCTCATACAAGGCGGCTGAGTCCTCAGAAGAATCAAAGGTTAGACGCTCTGTCTCCTGCCTTTGTCTTCAGCGGCTCATGCCGGCAGAGCAAAGACGCCTGTCTCCAACCTGTGCCCCATCACACAATAGGCTTCTACATCACTTATTTACAAGCTGACGGCTGGCCCAAATTATATGATAATGTTTAGAGAGAGCGACTCCTTTGAACTGCTGGAGGACGTTGGCTGTGCATTGTTTTGCACAGAGTGCCCCTGTACATTGCGACAGAGACATTAAGACACTAAAATCACATTATTAAGTTGTAGTTTTTATGCATGAATATATTTTTTATTGTTTGTTTTCAAGCAAAAATAAGAAAATTTTAGGATTTCTTTCATGTAGTCAGACATGTTTTTTTTTTTTTGTTTTTTTTTAACTGGAGCGTGTGCAGGCCCCCAGGCCCTCTAATTGCAGCTGGACTTCTCTTTGATGCCTGCATATCAGCATCAAAAAGGAGTGACTCCTAAAAAGAGAGGAAGACAGAGAAGAATTTCATTTTGAAGTGGCTAAAGGCAGAGAAGAAGAAGCTGCCGGAGGCTGAGAGGTATACATATATGATGTGTGTGTGTGTTCGGCGGGGGGGAGTTTTTTTTTTTCAGAAGCTTGACAGTCAATTACAACATTTCAACTAATGTCTTAAGATAACATCAGTTAGTTATGATAATTGGTGTGACTGTTGATTATCCCACTGGCCTATTCATGGAGAGGACATGTTTATTAGAAGGCATGGAGTTTATTTAAGCTACACACACACACACACACACTGAGCCTGCCTGCCTCTTTGGCCCTTAAAGTGAGGAAACTCCTAGAAATGTCATTAACCATGTGATCCTTAAGATGTTCTTTCATGATAAACATGAGTGTGTGTGTGTGTGTGTGTGTGTGTGTGTGTGTGTGTGTGTGTGTGGTGCTTTGACTGCTGGTTTGTTTTTGGCTGTTGTCACTGTAGCCCGGTCCTTTTAGCTTCAAGCTCCAGTGGCCCCCCTTTCTTCTTTCTCTATTTTCAGTCCCCCCCTCTCTCCTTTCTCTCTCCCTCTCTTTCTCTCTTTTTTAAACAAAAGGATAAGGGGAACTGTGCTTAACGTCTACACATTCTCTCCAAGATCCCCTGCAAATCTCTGGCCAGCTGCCCCTGATCACTCCGATTCAAATTACTTTCTCTCTCTTTCTAGCCTTCTTTCTCCCTCTCAGTCCTGGAGAATGCGTAGAATAATTGCTTAAGCATGTGTTGTAGCGGTGGAATGCCTCTCCAATCGGAGAGACAGATTGAGAAGTGGGACTCGTGGCTGACCGGGCTTTACAGGAGCAGGTGGGAGTCACACCAGCAGTAGAAACTGAAGCATCAAAAGCAATAAGAAAAGAAAAATGCAACATTGCTGCACAGGAGCAGGATTTTATTACCCAGGATGTTACAAATGGCACAGATTAACTCCACATTCTCATAAGGGCTATGAAGTTGAATCAGATCTGCATGACAGACACAAAATTTTCCAGCTGGCTTATTAAAGAACCTCAGACAGAGATACGCTGTTTCATCTGTGCTCCTATAAATGTAGATGAGCTTTGAGTGCATGTGGAGTGAATTTCCTGCAGAAACCAAACTTCCTTTTACTGGTTAAAGCTCCACAGTGGTACAGTGGGCTCCTCATTTCCACGTTGTGGACACGCACTCATGTGTGCTTGTAAGCACACACACACATACACACAATGCATGTAAACACTATCTACAAATGGACACACTGATTTTCTTTTGTCATGTTAAAAACAAGTCTGGCTGCTCAGTGATGATTGGTTGGCCCACTTTTGTGATTTGGTGGTGGGGGGTTTACATATGGGGTTTTTAGAGGGTGGATGGATAGGGTGGGGGGTTAAAAGAGAGGGAGAAGAGGGCAGGAGAAGGCGGGGGGGATCAGGGCATCCTGAATGAGGAACAAGGAATGTGGGTGCGTAGAGGGCTCAGAAAAATGCTTATTGCTGAATGGCCTTTGTTGTGTATCAGAAGAAAATAGTGTACATATTACAGCTAGTTAATGCACAAATATCTCATTACCTTAATTTGCTTCTATCTACCAGCTGGTGCCACAGACACACATACACTGTCACTGCAATAACATCTTTCTATATGTCAATCTGGCCTGCAGTCACACCCGCAGGCACAGCTAATGAGTTTCTTTGCATAAAATACATCTGAGGCCATCTATTATCACACACGTCTGATAATCACTTCTTATGATACACACACACACAGCAAGATCAAAACGGTGATGAAACAACTTATACTCACACTTTCCCCAGCACTCAGCTGCTGAGACCAGCGCACAGTCTTTGGCAGCTGAACACAGGCATCATCTGCTGATTTCACTTTGGCTCGGGTTCCACTCGTAGCAGAGAAGCAGTGTTGATTTAGCAACGCTATAAGGAGCAGACACACAAACACTATACGCTCACTATAAATACACAAAGTCCACCGCAGACTGAAGAAATTCTCTCGTCACTCTTTGGCGACAAGCTGTCCAACAGTATTCTATCATCCAGATTTTAAAAAAAAATGTTTTTTTGTGCAAACAATTGAGCTCTCTGAAAGCCATACTTAAAAAAAAAAAGTAGCCTCACCTAAACCCTGATTAAGTTTTGCACAATGCAAAGGAGATTATGTATTGGGTGTTCGCTTGTCTGAAGACATGGTCAGTAAAGTCATTCAGAGGTTTATAGATGCAGGATTTTTCTTGCAGAATGCAAACATGGATTGGCCAGAATTTACCCTGAGTCCTGTAGGCTGCTTTTTACAGACTCTACAAGGTCTGTTCATGAGTTGCTATAGTGACCAATTGATTTATTTATGAGAAACAGCATTATGTAATGTCTCAGAACATTAAATAAGTAGACCAGCGGGCCTTTTCCTTCTCACATTTCATGCTATCAGTGTAGATCTGTGATATAGTCAGGTGTTCAGTGACGAGATTTTCCACCAGCGATACACAGGAAGATTGTTAACAGCAATTGAGAGGAGTGTAACCTTTTGGCTTCAGGGAGTCAGCTTCATAACTGGCCCTGGAGAATTAACCCTATATGTCAGTACCCAACTCATGCCTTCCCATTAGCTGCTATAGCATTACAGCTTTCGGTCACACTGTCCCTCATTAAAGTTGGAGAGGTTTAACCTCTACCTCTCCAGGCCTCAGCCACTTCAATCCTGAGCCGCTCTACAAATATTTTCCAGAATTTCTCAAATTCTTCATCTGGCTGCAGTGCCATGGCCAAAGTCTCTTGATTGGACATCTGGTGCAGTTTTGGGACTAAGTGAACCAGGGGGCATGGAGTGTGTGTATGTATAGAGAAGCTCAGGAAAGGGTGGGAAACGGAAAGGTAGTGTCGGTCGGAGGTAGGTGTGGTTGTGAAATGAAATCCTGTCCATTTCTTTTTGCCTCACCGTCCATTTCCACCCCCACTCCCCCTCCTTCCATTCCTGCTCCCTCACCACTTGAGCAAGTCTTCCCCTTTCTTAATTGCCAAGCAAGATATCCCTCAAAGGGACCTAAGAAAGTAATAACTTCAAATAAAGAAATTGTATCAGAAGAATTTAGATTCATTGCATTGCATTTTTTTTAGTAAAGTATAGCTAATTTCTAAGTAACTTAACATAAGGTCCATTCACTTGTTAGAAAAGCGATAATGAGAATATAGCCAAGTGTCTATTAAACAGTAATCAAACAGCTAGTGGGAGGCCTTCACTCACAAACCCAAACACAGGCTGCCATCCAAAACTGCTGACCTTAATTTAACTGCAAATATTCTACAGTCTGAGAATAGTCAGGGCCTGGAAGACCTCTGTACAGCAGAGGCTCTGTCACAGGATTAATACACACACGTACTGTACATTTCACTGTGTTTCAGTCCCACTGTGGATACAACAGAGTCCATTTTGTGGAAGGGTCAAAGGTCACATAGAAAATCAAACCATATAGGACACATGCCTACAGTGCTCTGTGTATGACATTAACTGCTCTCACACACAGCTGTGGGCTCCATGCAAACATTCACCGGGCACGCACAGAAGACTGTGAGACATCAGCCTTAACTTTCAGTTATGACAATGGTTGATACACGTGGTATTTTTCATGTGATTACAGTATGTCTTATCTGTGTCTTTAGGGGCTGGCCTGTGCAGAGCTGTGGTGTGTGTTTATGTTTTGGCTGCAGGATAAGGCAAGGTTAGGGTCCCTAAAAAGGTGACCAGCGTCCTCTGGCATAGGAGTATCAATGTATTATGCAATAAGATAAAGATCAGCACATGACAACAGTGGTCCTAGCTATGCTGCCTCTCGAAGAATGTGCGTTCTTTTGAGTGTGCATGTATTGTATCGCTGTATGTATGCAGTAGAGATACTGACACTCGACATGTAGCCTTTTTTGGTCTGTCATTGTGGCATGTGGCTGATTTCTGCTGGTGTAAGAGTTAAATGACAAACCCCTGGGGTTGATGTTTATGAAGGACTGCGATTAGAGGTGTGCGTGTGTGTCCCGTGGGATACACAAGGGAGAAGCAATCGCCCAGAGCTGTCATTAAATGGACGGTATGGCCTGAAGGGTGAAACAGTCTGTGTACTCTTATGTGTGTACGGGTAGCATGTGTGAGGCATCTGTGGCTCAATTTGTGTGCGTTTGTGTGTCCCATGTGGTTCCCGTGGGCAAGCTGAAGGCATCAGGTTGACTGATGCTTTTAACTCCTTATGCTGGTACATAAACCAGACACATTTGTCCATCTTTTTTTTTAACCCTTTCTCTCCTCTGTCTCCATCCTGGCAAACAGTTAAATTGCACTATAAAACAAAGACAACAGCTTGTAGTTCACACTTTGATAACAGTGGTGTAGTAAAGCCTCTGTTTTTCCCTGTCTCTGTCCACGCCTTCCTCTGTGATTATATCTCTTTCATATAAACATTTTCAAACTGCTCATTTAGATCATTTTGGATTATTGGGCAGGACCCTACCATTAACTTTTGTTAGCAGTGTTGCATGTGTTTAAACTTTCATTTGAGTATTCAGCAAGTTCAGTAAAGGAATAATTTATGGAATCCTGTGGGTGGGCTCTGAACATGTGATTGTCCATCACACCCATGAAAATAATTACTCCATGTACCATCTTTAAACCACTGTCTTTCTAGGCATGCATTTCTACTCGGTGTGGGACATAGAGCTTTACGATGGCACAAGGCGTGCAGTGTAAATGGGAGCGGAGGCAGCAGATGATCTGAAGCTCTGTTACACCACGCAGTCCTCACTTGGGCCTCCTCCCTGCTGTTACACAGGCCCCTCTGTCTGTCACTTTCTCTCACTGCATTACCCTCTACAATCCTCTGTATTTGTGTGCATGCACATGCTGTGCGCATCCAGGGATGGGGGGGAGAGACATTGGGGGTAAGGGAGATTTCACTGTTTCACAGAGAACAATGCCCCTTTTGATGCATCTCGGCGCTCTTTGTTTCGTTAACGAGGACCAATAGGCCAGTGGGCAGACAGAAGGAGGATGAAATGGAGGGAGGGGGAGAAGTGAATGAGGTAAAGATACTGAGTACTCAAGGCCGCTTGATTATCTATCAGTGGTTTATGGCTGATGCTGCTTCTAGTTGTATTGTTGACTGGATTTTGGGCCTGTGTGCTTATCTGCTCAGTGCTGTGGAGTAATCAGCTCAACATCTTTATTGGTGGAGGCCTTATCTGAGCTGCAGCCACTGAGTCCTATCCTGTTTACATACAGAGAAGAGCCCCGACTGAAGAGGCTCACTAATAGTTTAAGCCGAATATTCACACAGAAGTGCCAGTTTGACACCCAATGTCTACACATAAACACACTCTCTGCAGAGATGAGCAGGATATGTGATGAGTGGGAGGAAAGTAGTGAGTGAAGTCAGGAGAGCATTATCCAGACAGAGGCGTCAGGTTTCAAAGAGTCCACAGGCCTCTTCTCCACAGCCGGGCTTTTGTCCCAGGGGGTAATAATGCCATTATGGCAATAGCAGAGAAACGCCCATCCAGCCAACCAGACCAATAGCCTGATCTGGCCCCTGGGCACTGCTCAAGTTTCCCTTCACTGGAGAGCAGCTGTGCATTCGTCCTCCCCCTTTAAACTGTCAGTGCAACCAAGCATTAGAAATGTCTTGATGAGCTGTAACTGATCTTTTGAAAACGCATTATAAATATCCTCTCGCCTCCTGAACTTGCTAATGTTGACCAGAGTTAATTTCCCCACAAAACAATCCGACATCTCTTCAAATGTGCTCACAGTCCAACAGCAACATGGGGCTGGTAGAAACATTCAGAGAGGCTACCCATGCAGGTGCCTACTGGTAAAAGACCCAAGAGAGTGTCCCAACAGATGCCTGTGTTTAAAAGGCATTTATTCCTGTGAATAAAATCTCTCTGAGTAAGCACATGCTTCAGCCAGCGGCCCCCCGGTCTGTGCAGCATTCACACAGAGGGGGGAAAAAGGACAGGGATTCACTCTGTGCACCACTCTGCTGACCTCAGCCACTCCTGTGTATCTGTGTGTGTCTGTGTTTGTGTATTTGTAGCTTTGTACATGTGTGAGACACATCAGCAGCCTGCAGAAACAATGAAACCATGTCTCCAGCCAAACATCTGTATCACTGTAGATGTGGGCGCGCTCATGCACGTGTTTGTAAATGTATGTTTCCTAAACAGTGATTATGTGTATGAATGAAGCACTGAGTGGTTTTTATGGAGCCGAGTTTGTTTATTTGGACTGAGAGAACATTTTTAAAGCCCTTTGTGGTCGACAACTTAAAATTGTTTGAGAAAGGCTTTGCTGAAGTTGCCAGTGGAACCACAGTAATCTACTTTAACACCCACATTGCCACACACAGCCACATACTGTCACAGATATAATAGGCAATGTTACAGTGACATTTGGGCTGTGTTCGTGTATGTTACAATATGATGCTGGAGCTATGTCACATCCCTCACCTTTGACCTTTGGCCCCATAGCTACTTCCAGGGTCTGTCATGAACCTCAACTAACCTATGCACTCTATTGCCAAATATCTGGGAGGCCACACATACCCATGTCCATAGATTTAGTGACCTAAAGATACAGCTAACTGTGGGGGCTTACAGCGCTGTGTACTGTTGGACGTGTGACAGATTTTATAGCATCTAAGGCGTCTTTATGTCAGGCCATATTTAAAATCAGGGGTCACAGCACAGATGCTAATAAGTGTGTGTGTGCCCTCTATAAATGTTCTGTTTTATAATAAGACTGAGGATGACAATTGCATGCCAGTTTGGAGAAGTTACTGTTATGTATGCACATAAGGCATGACTTAAATACTGTATATCACATGTGTAGTATTTCCATAGAGTTATCCTGTATGATGAATGCCCACGTGCTGTTACCACTGATCGGCCTTCTCTCTGCACCTGCATGCAGAACAATGTCCACCACCAAGTGGATCTGGCACTGAGCCGCTCATTCTCTCTGGTCCCTTGTTCTTATCAGATACACACAAGCACACTTTCACCGTTTACACACACACACAGCTAATCTTTATCACACATACATCCCCTTCAGATTACAACTACACTGTGACTTGTAGTTGGATGACAATGAAATAAACAAAGATACTCTCTTTCTCTGTATTTTTACACAAAAATAGTCATACACATGTATCAAATCACAACAATACAGCTCAACTACACATACTTCTTTTTAGCTATGTAGGCCATTTTAAAGTGTTCTTTAGCATTGCAGGTTATGTTGCAGGGTGTGTGTGGATATGGATCTATATGAAGTATGTCAGGAGAGTCCTCAAAAGACACAGAAACAAGTGAATGAAAGGGATCTCTCTTTCAGGACAACAAACACACATACACATTACACATCAAGTTGTTCAATGGTTTGTGGTAAAAAATTGGCAAAAGCAATTTTTAAATCAGCATTTAATGTTATTGTTAATAGTTGTTGATAGTCACATATTCAGGAATATTTTTTGATAATTGTCGTGACAGTACTTTTCCAATGAAACCTAATGTAAGTGAAAGACCAGTGAGAAAAATCAGAGAAGAAGTGAAGACAAAGTATTGATTGACTGGCCAGCCTATAGACTTGAAACTCACTTTAGCCTCCGCCCTCTCTAACCTTCCTCTGAATTGTCTGCCCCGCTCCTTCTCGGGAAGGGTCACATGGTCCATTTGAGAGACAGGAGGAGGAAATCCTCCATTAGAGTACACCACAATACTTCTTCCTCTGCCTCACTCCGCCTCCCATTCACATCTCACACTCGCTGCTGACACTCGGGCTCGCTCGCTATAATCACGATATCATTCTAATTCTGCTCCTGAAAGCCATGAAAGCCCATTAAAATGTCAATAGAAACCCAGAAGGGTGAGAGAGTCATGAGAGCGGGAAGCAAGCCACTAGTCTCAGGAGACACGCAGGTGTTGTTCTACAGGGAAATTAGCACCATGTCAAGGGGAATTAACCTTTTAAGTGACGCAGAGCTTTAGCTGGCATAAGAATAGCTATTGTTTCCTCATCTGGCAAGTACAGTCCGTCTTAGGATGACAGAAAATAATAGAGGATGGCTTATCCTCACTTTCCCCACAGAGGAACTTTGGAGTGGTTTAAATATGTCCAAATGCAAAGCGTGATCCTAAACTGAAATGATTTAAGAAACATTTCTATTCCACTATATTTGTGGGAAAAGTAAAAATCAGCTTTAACCCTGCTTGACCTGATCAATAGCTATACCAAATTTAACTCCTAAGCCAATCATACGGGCGCCAGCTGGATAATCTCCCTCACACAAACAAATGCACGCATACACGCTCACACACAGCCGTGCACATACATACAGCAAGCTACATTTCTATAAACTTACAGCTCACAGACATACGCACAAACACACCGCCATATAAACACATGGGCATATTTCTGTGCTGTGATCTCTAGCAGGTAACACAGTGTCAGCATGTGAGTGGATTTACGAATGGAAAATAAGTGCAGCACTCTCTCTCTCTCTCTCTCTCTCTCTCTCACACACACACACACACACACACACACACACACACACACACACACACACACACACACACACACACACACACACACACACACACACACA
>JAVQJX010194549.1:0-12878 GCA_036025115.1 Ambassis agassizii
GACGCTGTATTAACTTACACTGACACATGCCACAGTGCATCCAATGAGCGCAACCCATGCATTTCTTAAGTGACTCTTAACGGGTGTCGCACTAAAACAGGTCCGTGCGGACACAATTACTGTTGGCAGGTCCTGTCCCGAACAACACACGCGCCCCCCGAACCGTGACACGTGTACCGAACGATTCGGATTTTTTTCCTGAACCGTCGTCGTCAAATAGTCGTTACACAAATGTTTTAGTGTTTTATAGTCAGTGTTATAAAAACTTTCTGACTCTTGGTGTAAACATTAAAAGCCGAGAAGGAGTAACTCACAGCTCTGTGTGGAGACAATGACGCAGTCTTCATCGTCCTCCTCTGTGTCAGCCTGAAAACCATCAGCCTCCATTGGTTCCGTCTGCAAAAAAAGGTCGATGTTTTTATGACTTGCAATCTATTATCACAATGATGATTAAAATGTAAAGGTCAAGCTTCAGCCAATCCTTAACTACCTGCTCGGGATTAGGACATTTCTTCATGAACTGTGTGATCGACATGCTTCCTGTGCTCTTCCGTTTGTTGGACGATGAAGGCGTGGTAGAAGAGGTCTGGGGTGTAGTGGGGGTGTTTCCCTGAGAGCCTGTGGCTGCCTGGGGTTCTTCACGGGACTCTTCTCGAGCTCCTGTGGTGAGGTAGGTCCACTGGCAGGGCACTGGAAGAGTCTCCTGACTAAAACGGGACAGGACCTCTGTGTGCACATACCAGCAACAGCGCCTGTAGGTGGAGCGCTTCTCATAAACAGCATTGTTCTTTATGAGCCGCTTCAGCTGCATTCTGAACAAAGGAACAAGAAAGCAGAGCCCATAAGCACACAGTACTAATTAGATGAGGTATTCGTTTTATGTGCCTACTCTAAAGATCAGTTTGAAATACTACTTCACCTGGTGGGAATGTTTTCTGCTGGGCTCTGAGGACTGGACAACTCACAAGGTGACGATGAGGAGGTCTGCTGCCGACAAAACTCTTGAAACTCGCTGATGATCACTTTACTGCTGTTGAGGTTGCCATGCAACAAAGGCAGGAGCTGACCAAGCACTGACAGGAAAAAAAGGATATTACTGATTTACAATATATTGCATATAAATGAACATGTAAACAACCATTTTGGACCATGTGATGCACACTTACATTGTGCTTCTCTGTGACTCTTCTTGGACAGTTCCTCTGGACTGGGACTGGTGTCCGCCTTGGGTAAAGGCTCAACCAGACACACAGCATAAGCCTGAAAAGCTTCCAAACCAAGGCCTTGACCCTCCCAAACGCAGCCCCTTACCACTGGCTCCAGGACCTTTATCTTCTTTTTGGTGGACATCAGCTCATCCCACTCCCTTGCTTTCAGTTTCTGGCGAAGCTTTTGTTTCTCCAGGTCTCCACCTTCCTGTAGGGTTTTGAGCATGCATGTTAACAGAGGGAAAAAATGCATGGAAACTTCAAATAATCCTTCAGTCAGTTATTGAAAAGAAAGGAATCCAAACAGCTAAAGAAAAAATGTTTAGTGATGAGCAACCTGTACTGCAGCTCCCTTCATACCTCCTCCTCCAGAGCCCCCTCATCATCTGAGAGGTACCCATGGGGAACAAAGAAGCCATCGTCATCATCGTCATCGTCTTCACCATCTTCACCTGCTTCCTCCTCATCTTCCTGAAAGTGATCAATAAATTAATGTTAATGTTCATTATTAGAATGTTGTGAGGTGTTGTATTAATGTATAATTAAACAATAAAAATGCTAAAGCGACAGTAGGGCCATATATAAAACTCACCCCTTCACTGTGAGACAGGGACTCTCCTGGTTCCTCTTCCTCCCATTCTTCATCACTGTCCACCTCATAGTCAAGTATATCCTGCGGTGAACAATCACAGATGTTATCACAACAAATTAAGTGACATATTGATTTGAAGTAAATTTACAACACGTGGGTCACCACAAAGACCACATGAACTGAACATTTCAATGTCTTTGCAACCATTAAAAAAAACAAGTTTTACCTTGTCCTGATTGAAGGGACAGCGAGGCGAGACATGTGAGCTCTTCTTACTCCAGGTGCCCCAGTATGCTGGACGGTAGTTCTCATGGAATTGCAGCAACTTCATAGGTCCATAACGTTTGCGGTCTGGTACGCCATCTTGTTTCGGCCCTTCCACTGTTACACAATCACTGCAGAAACAAGGAGGAAAAGTGTTAACTACAAATGTGTGGGACAGGTGACACAAAGGAAAATATCCTGTCCTTCAAATCTGTATATGTAGTGTAGTAAATTATATCAAAGAAGTCATCAAAATACAACAGAGCCTCTTTCATACTGGGAAAAAAAAGACAGCTAGCATCTGCAATGGGGAAAGATAAAATGTGCACACATCTCAATTATTTAACATTTGCTGACACAGAAGGTAGTAAAAAAAAAAAAGTAGGCACCACAACAGAACTACTGCCTGCTATCTACTATAAACAGTCTTAACTTTGGCTAATAAAATATATTGGCTAATAAATATAGAGCTTCCCAAATAATTTCCAGTCTCACCTTCTCTGCCTGGGTTTGGTGGGCCCTGACCATCTGGGTTTCTGCCCGATCCAGTCTTTTAGTCCATTCAGATTTTCAGCAGGGTTCAACAAACACCGGTCCAGTTCCTCCAGAGCAGAGTCCTCACACTGGACCCGACACAGCGGCGCCAGTGACATGTTCTCTTTTATCTCAAAAGGAGCAAACTTCCCACATGCAGCTGCGAGTGTCTGAAACATCAAAGGACAAAACATGAGCAGTTCATATTGCCATCATTGCCTTTGAATGAAAAAACTCAAATGCATTCAAATGCAAATTCTGCAGTAATGATAGAAACATTTAACAGCTGTTATGTGAGAACACGGTGATCTAAACAACAATATATCTCTGAATAAAATACGACCTATACAAAGAGCTACCCAATATCAGAAAACACATCTGAGATGTACTAACCTTGGGAGCCTGCTGGATCTTAGGTTTCTGTAGAAACCGTGTAATTTCTGCCTTCTCTGCTTTAAGACGCTGTAAGCAGAATGGTCAACAGATTCAGTGCAGAAGTCTGTAGGACTGTGGCATCATCCAACCTCAGACGTTCACATGTACTTACATCTTTCTCTTCTTTCAATCGTTTCTCCTCTTCCTTCACTCGTTTCTCCTCCTCTTTCTTGCGTTTTTCTTCAAGCTTGGCCCTGAGGCATAATTTTGTATGTCAGTATTCTTGTTATTATGCTGATCTAAGGCATCAAAAGAGACTTTTACTCACTCAAGTTTTGACTTTCGCAGCTCCTCCTTTGCCTTTAACCTCTCTGCCTTTTCCTTCTCCTCCCTCTCTTTTTTCTCCCGTTTCTCTCGCTCATCTTTTTCCTTTTTCTCCCGTTTTTCCCTTTCTCGATCTTCTTTTAGTTTACGAGCCTCTTCTTTCTTTTTCTGTTTTTCAGCTTTGGCCTCTTCCTTCTGTCTCTCCTTTTCCTGACGCACACGAAGCCTCTCCTCCTGTTCTTGTAAACTCTACAATAGCAAAGTTCAGTCAGTTTTTCTTTTAGCCAATAAACCAGATTTATTTAATATGACACATAATAAAAGGTTTTGTTTTGAAGACTTTTTTTTTAAATGGCCCACTTTTAGCAGTGCATCAAATGTCTCACCTTTGACGAGCGTCTTTTGACCCTTTTCTCGTCTGCTGGTATCTTAGGAGTCTGTGGCTCCTAAAAAGAGAAAAAAGATCAAATAATCACTATTCGTCATCCAACCTTGTTATCATAACAATCAACCTCTTGGTCTTTCATAAACACTGGTATGCAAGTGTCAAGAAATTTGACTTTCATTTTTCTTTTACATGCAAAAGATATTACAGTTCCCAAAATAGAGTCAATTAAAAGCAGGCAGCAGTGCAATACATACTGTTGGTGTAGTAGGTGTAGGCTCATCGGTCTTGGATTTCTCTGGTGAGCTTTCAGACATGGAGCTGACTGATGATGGTGACTGCATGGACCTGTTTCCCAAACTAGAAACATTCCCTGACTCATCCTGCTCCTCTGGTTCACTGCCAGAATCTTGTGTTGTGTCAAGTGTTGATTCATTGGCCGTCTGATCTTTTTCTTCCACCACTTCATCTTCATCAACCTCCACACAGTCTAAACTCTTTGTTTTAAGAATATCCTCACTGTTGTTGGATTTTTCAGATGAAACACTTTTGTCCTTGTGAAGATGTTTGTCTTTTGTTTGGATGTGAGGAAACACAGAAGGAGAAGAAAGTAGGTGCTTAACAGGAGATGATGAGTGGTCCTCAGTCAGATCTATGATCACGTTTTCATCTGCAAGTGTAGAAGGTTTTCTGTTCAGGAAGCCATCAAGTGGCCCCCGACCGTTGACCAAAGGAGGCCCTCTGTGCACAGAGAGCGGAGACGGCTCGTTGTCGTTCTGCTTGTCCAAGTCCTCGAGTTCAGGGCAGGCATGGGCACAAGGGCGCTTAGGTTGATGATTTTCTTTTGGTTCAGGGTTCAGGCGCTTGAACGGGAGACGGGCTACAGACAGGCAAAAGACTTATAATTAGAAGTGGTATTAAAATGATCAACCGTCTATGATTAATTATCAGATGTCTTATTTTCTTTGGTATTTGCCCAATTTTTAGAAATAAAAGTTTACTGTTCAGTTTACCTTGGATAAGTTTCTTGTTGGCATTTTTACTTGATTTGCAATCCATACCTGAAAACAAAACATAAGCACACCGTACAGGATAAGCCAGCTACTTAAAAATAGTACAACTGGCACCAGAACAGTTCAGACTGAATTCATTTTGTAATATCTGTAACATGTCTTCAGTAACAACTACACTGACCGACTGACTACTTCAAATGACATATCATTGTATGACAGCATATGTAATGGTTGTGTTTGCTGAACTCTCCCGCCAACCGGTGTACCGGTGCTGCTCAGTCAATGACTGACTATGAGACGTGGGACTGTCAGGCAAAGGACGCCTGTCCGACTGCAGTACTGAAAACTACACTACACAACTACGGTGAATGCATGTAACAAGGTGTTACAACGACAACCAAGCACCGAGGATGTGTGTGTACAGACGAAGAATATTTAGCAGTTTTAGGTTTTCAACTTCGAAACGAGCTTTTATGCGTCTGTCTGTAACCATCTCACAGATGCTAACGCTGCTAGCTTGTCCGCTAATGCAACAAAACTAGCTCAGCAACTTTGCTGGAGTTAGCACTGCTACATAACCGAGGTTAAAATGTCCTTTGACTGTGATGAACAGGTTTGATAACATACACACTGACAAGCAAACTCAATTATTCTAACAGACTGTTCGTGTTTCTATCGTATATTCAGAAGTGTTGTTAGCTCGTAGCAGTGAAGTAGCTCAGACCAGAAGAAGGCTTTAACAACCGAAGTCACGGACAGAAAACTACTACAAGACACTTTGTCTGTCACCGTGATGATAGCTAATGTTAAACAGCCATCGTTAAAACGATGTTGGTGTTAACTACACATTCATGTGCAACACAAGACGGGTGCCACTTTTGTTCCGTTTGTCATAGAGACAAGACAGTAGCTGTGATAATAAGCATTTTACCACGTTGTTAAAACCATCTGCAAGCTCGCTGGACTAGGTACTAGTATTACCTCGTCTGCGGGGAGTCGATGCTGCCAAATGTCCGTCGACAGATGGGTTTTCGGCCGCCAACATCCCAACCACTGAGCCGGGGCTTCTCCGCTTCACGGTCTCGTTCGGCACAAAAACTTCGAAGCACAACTGAGCACAACGTCTTCGAATGCTGCGGATAACAAACCGATATGGTTTTGCTCTTAAAACAAAGTATAACTCTTTATTTCAACTAAAACATAACATATAGTCTTTCCGCATCTCCTACGTGCTCCCCCAGGTTACCCCGCTGCCTGCCTCGCGCTCCTCAGTCGGAATTGGCGGGAGTTTGTTACTTCCGCCTGTAGCCTTCTCTGATTGGCTGGAGCCAAGTCACCGGGTTGCCGGGGGTAGAGTGCCTCTAGAGGCACACTAGCCGGGGGTATGTTTGATTTGTTGCACGTCTGCCTTTTCTTTCATGTCCCAAAGTGTTAACAAACACTATTAATATGGGTTTCAGGTTTTACTGTGGTCTATACATTCTACGTTTAGGGCAGTGCGTCAAAAGCCTTCTTATTTTTAATGTACATATACAATGCTCTCCAGAGGATGTTACGTATATCTCACAGGACACGCCTTCTGGTAATGTTACGGGTCCTGTGGTTGGCCCATTGACTGTAAAAATAGCCATGGAGTTTGACTTTCAGAAGTCTGGGTTGCCATGTTGTGTGTAATCAAAGTGTTTACTAAGCAGGGGAGAGAAAGGGACGTGGAAGAGACAGGTTTAAATGGCAAACCTGCTATTTGGAACTCCCTCTTCTTGTCTAAATAATTGAAGCAAATCACCAGGTAACACTGGACGACACACTGCAGTACGATGGCGATGTCCATTGTTTGTCTTAACACGTATTTATGCTATCCTTAAATATTCTTCGAGTCAAATGAAAGGAAGAAGAAACTGTCCAATTAATTATGTTTGTCTATCTGGTAAATAAAATAGTAACTGCAGCACAGCGTCAACCTAGTCAATGGATGCATATTTTGACTATTATTATGGATTCTGACAGACACTCTTTCTCCATCCGTTTTATTAGCGTCGCTGAAAAAGTCACCAAGTATTTAAGTAAGTATTTATAGTAATTAAGTTTAGAAAGACCTGTCCTAAACTGCTTACAGTCAGAGGACTGGGTAGGAACTATAGATGGGAACCTCAGAGCGGCTGTCATGTTGGAGTCACGCTTTTCCGTTCACCGCCCACATTAGTGTTGGGAATTGTAGTTCTTTAGCCCACCGAACGTGTGGAGTGCAGCGCGTGCAAAGGAGACTGTAAACCGAATCGAACTACAAGTGCTCCACGGTAAGGCGCAGGCGCAGTCGCAGTAGTCAACGTTTGATTGGGGTCGAGGCGGCGCATCCTGAATGATTCCCGGACCCATGCAGTTGTCGACGGAAACGTGAAGAGATAAACGTTATATCGGTAAATATCTTCATCACGATTTGCGTGAGTTTGAGTTTATGTGTGTTTTCAGTTCCGGCCTGTTAGTGAAATGAAGCCACAACGTAAGATAAAACCGACTGTTCCCAGCGGCTGCTTTAGCTGCTATAAACTGTATAATCCTGCATACAAAGTTAACATTTAAGTTCACTAATCTGGAGTAAAAGTGGATGCAGTCCATTTGTTTATAGTTTGAACAAAGTTGGGAGTGACAATGAGAGTTACGTTAATTGGCAGAAACGTGCAAATTAATTAGTGGTACACGGTTTACAACTTCCCACACTGACCTGAAGATAACAGAAGGCAAACAATGAATATCACCACGTATTGCGACAACTGAATAAAAGAAATCAGTGTTTTATCTGTGATTTGTTTCTATTATTCAGGAAAGAAGTGGGATTTCAAAATGGCAGGTCTGTCATTCAAATGTCTTCCACATTCCTCTCTCTTTTACTGGCAATTCATCCTGCTGTAAAATACTTAAATGTGAGAGCAGCAACAGAAGTAAGATGACTTTGCTTTCTGTTTCAGAACGCACAAATAATTTCCCTCCATTGCCGCAGTTTCTCAAAATAAAGCCATGCTTTTATCAGAACATTGAAGAGGAAATTCCTGGTCCTCACCAGCAGTTGGTGCGCAGGGTCTACATGCTTTGGATGAGTATGTGTTCAGATTTCATGGTCACTTCCTGCTTCAGAAAGAAGAACGCTTCTTGTTATTTTGCCAAGTTAAAATGACTTCCTCTCTTCTCCTCCCCCCCACTTTCCTCCACACCCCCTCTTCCTCTCTTATTGGGCTGTAGTGTATTCAGGCACGCTGTGCGTAAATGTGATCTCATGTATTGCTTGGTGGGCCGGGGGTGGAAATGCCACAAACTTTGGCTTCTCCCTGCTCTGGCTCATCCTCTTCAGCCCCTGTAGTTACACCTGCTGGTTCAGACCGCTCTACAAAGCTTTCAGGTGAGTCAACAACTGGTAAATCTCTCATGAACGTACTGATGAACAACTGTGTTCTATTTACTACTTTGTGTCCAAAGGGTATCTGCACACAGGCTATGGTATAACACATTATATACACATAGTAAGCCTCAGGTGTAGGAGGAGGAACGCTCTTTGATGATTGGCAGTCTGTAAAACAGTTTGTGACTCAAATCAAGCACAGCACAAGGCCACATTTTGTAAATATAATGAACCTGTCTTTTTGTTTCTGCATAAATATGACACAAAACATTGACTACACCAAGAGAACCCAAACACACAAATGAAGCAGACACACTTTATTTATTCAGAAAAAGGATCCTTTACATCACATTGCATGTCTGTGAGTTAAATATGCCTCACACATACAGAATGAGCTGTAATGTGCTGTGTTGTGCCACACATTGGCACTCTGACACTGTAGGATTCTGGGAATACTTTATTATTTAATCTATATCTGTGTGCGTGTGAGTGAAAGTAAACCCTTCGTAATGATCTTCATTTGGCTTTACATTTGACAATAGTATGGTCTGATCTTCATCCAAGTTACAGTTATAAACACATTTAAAACTCTTTAAGTAGCAACACACTTCAACAAACACTCACAGACGCTTCACTTTCTGGAAAGACTGGATGGATGTTTACCTGTCAGCTGTGCAAAGGCTCCTGTGTCCTTTTCTTAAAATGACTGCACTGTATGGTTTACTTTATCATTTCTCTCTTGTATGTGGATCCTCACTTGCAGCTTCTATTTTTTTTCTTATTATTCCCTTTTTGAATAATTTAATATAGATGTCTACAGTATGTTTCCTCAGTGCTTCTTATGCCATTGTCTCATTGTTTTTATTCCTTTATCATCTCCTCTAATACCAATACGGCATAGAATATTGACCTCCGTGTCATGCTTGGTTGTCCTTGAGTCAATGAACAATATGTAGCTTTTACAATAGTAATACAAAGCTCAAGAAACTCCAGGTCTTCTTCTCCTGGTGCTTCTCCCATCAAGTCAAGACTTGTTTGTGGCATTCTCTGCCTTGCATACCTTTGATGCATTTTGGGTGATTATATTCTTTCCCTCTCAGACATACATATAACATATGGTTTAGCATCATAATTGTGATGCTTCACTGCTCTCTCTTCTTAGTTAGAGCTTTATAAATGTGAATGAAGGACTCACATCTCTTACTATTGTACACCTTTCATTAGCATTTATAACACGGTCTAATCATGTTAATCTCTCTAAGTCGAGGCAGAATAGAAATGTGTATTTATACTTTGGTCAAAATTCCCAAGTTATTTTCATTACATTTTCAGCTGCTACACTGTGTGTTCGGACACCTTTCTATCAGAACCTGTGTTAACTTTTTCAGTCGATTGAGCTTCACAGGCCACCCCACACTCCCCACACACATCACATAACAAGCCACATAGTTCACTTCCACAAACTGAAGGGACTCCAGTCAGATTCCAAAATCGGTCACAATTAGATTTGGGTGTCCAAACAAAAACAGAAAAGTATGTAGTCTAATGCTACCTATCCCACCCCCCAATTACTGACAGGTGCTATGGTAACCACTCACTGTTATTTACTGCCTTTGTCAGTGGTCATAATATTATGGCTGATCACTTTAAATCTGAATAGTTCTCTTACTTAATGTGCCCATGAATCAGTTTTTCAGACTTTTATCTTTAGACACTTTAGATGCATTTGTAGCTCTGCATATATCAAGCAATGGCTTAAATTCCTATTGATAATATTGAGAATAGGAAATTTAGTCAATTTCATTTCAAACTGATGCAAACGTTTTGTTCATACTTCTAAGTTGTTCGTAAGGGTCTATAGAACAATCTTGGTCCGAGGGCCAGACAAGCCAGTCAAAAACATGACCTCCAGGGGGCGTTGATGGCTCCCAAACAGTCACCAGCCTTAATATAATATGGTAGCTGTTCTAACTTTTGATCAGATTATCTGATCTGAACATAATAAGTAAGTTGTGACATACAAACTCAAATACATGCAGCAGGTAAAACTCCATGTCGTCAAATAACACGATTACTCTGTAGTGTAGTCATGTTTAGTCTTGTGCATTATTTGAAGGCTGTCCACAGTTTTGCCTGCCTGTCAGTCAGTTTATTCCTCAGATGTTGACCAATGACATTAATAAAAAAAATAGCCACAAATCAGCAGCCAGCTTATAATTAAATTATTCACCTGCTATAACTGAGAATTGTTGCTAACATCACCATGAACAATGATTTGAGTCTGAGCGTATCCTGCAGAGGACACAGTGTTACACGGCACATGTGTATCTAGTTTGTTTGTTTAGAATGAGAAATGGCAAAAATAACTGTAGGCTTATTTTCTTTTTGTGTGTGTGTGTGTGTGTGTGTCATCTCTTTGTATTCTTGATTTCTTCATCTCTCACACAGGGCTGATAGCTCCTTCAACTTCATGGCCTTCTTCTTCATCTTCTTCCTTCAGTGTGTCTTGGCCCTCATCCAGACTTTAGGCATCTCTGGTTGGGGAACATGGTAAGTTGAATCAAACCAGCTTTGGATGCTGTGCTTGTGTTTCTGAAGGTTTCTGTCCGTGTTCACAGGGAGACGAGGATATGTGTAATAATAAAACTAAACCTTTCACACACACTGACAGGTATTTTTGTGCATCTTTTCTGGCTGGGAGGAATATCTGATAATATGAACTAGTGTATATATTTTATTTAAATAATCATTAAGTACGGCAATCTTATTTTTCACTGTCTTGAGTTCAACACATGAGCTCACAGTTACACATGTGAGCAGTTTGGTTTTTTTATTTTTAGGTAAGACATGTGATCACACTGCCAGTCTTTTATAATGTATTATTAACTGAACAGCTGCCTGTGATAACACCGTTCACTTGCGCTGATAATCCAGCAGATCCTCTGTTTGACACTGCATCTGCGTTCTCACTGCTTAACGGCTCATTAGTAACTCTGTGTGACATTTGTATTGAATCCACTTTGCTGAGTGCATACACTCTGATGAACTAACCCGTACTACTCCATCTCACCCTCACCAACACATCAAAGCGGCTGGATTGCAACAGTGATGTTTTTCAGCCAAAATGTGGGCTCCGCTGTAGTGATGCTTATCACAACTCTGCTCTTCACTGCGGTGACTGCTCTAATGGCACTGGTCCTCATTAAGGTGAGTCAATACATTTACATAGATCTGAACATGTTGAGCTGCTCAAACAAGTCGAAAGAGTCTCACAAGTCCACACACACACACACGTCTTTTGATTGTGTAGGTGCACAGACTGTACCGTGGTGGCGGCGGTAGTATGGAGCGCGCTCAGGAGGAATGGAGCAATGGGATGTGGAAGAGTGCACCGGTGAGAGAAGCAGGGTTCAACGCCGTCTCTCAGACAGCCCAGGGTCCGAGTTTGCCAGAGTACCCTGCTGCCGTGCCGAGTTACCCCGACAACAGTCACTGGTGATGACCGAATGCCACCTCTAGATGGAGACAGATCATTTCTACGGTGCTCCTGAAAGCACTTCAAAACCGTTCAAATCGTTTCACCCTCACACGATAAATTATATAGGGGTAAATTTTAATGAGAAGACAGCATAGCTATGAAAAAGTTTTATCAGAGTGTTGACAAAAACTCTAGATTAAGGTTATATTCAAAATATGTCATTGCATCTCAACTGTGTTTACATTAGCCAAACGACAGTTTTAAGCTTAAAACCTGTTTAGGAAGATTAAGTGTTTTGCAAATATTTAATTGGCAGTCAGAAAAAAAGAGTGTGAACATTAGAGGATAGCAATATGTTTGAAAGATGTGTGCCTTATGGACCTTTATGATATCATTCTTTTGTGTATTGTCAGAGTTGCATGAAGTAGTGTGATGAAGAACAGGGTTTTCTTTATACTTTTGCAACAAGAGAGTCTGCAAAGTGCACGTTTTACGGTGGAATTCTCTGTCTGTGTATCGTGGCAGGACTTCAGTTTATTTTTGATACGCCATGCTCATTGTTTCCAAGTTTGCCTGTGATGTCTTGAAATGCGCCTTAACCAGTGCGTGCAGGTTTTGCATGTAAAAAATGTCTAGCTTGACGTTCGCCTTAATATGCGCTGCTTATTTTGGTAAAACTGGACTTATGCTTCAGTGAAGCAACTCTCCTGTGTGTTATCTCACTGATCACTGCTGTGCCAGGATATTTGCCTCTTTCTATTATTTTGCTAAAGGAAAAAAAATAGGTCACACCCAAAGTAGATATGGTGTTGTATTCTGCCTCAGTACACACTGTTTGCTTTTGGTGGTCAGCGCTCTGCTGTGAAAGCATCTTATCAGCTGTTGTCAATGTTCCAGTCACTTTCCCCCAGATAGACTTTTGTGTTTTGGAACTAC
Organism: Ambassis agassizii; assembly: GCA_036025115.1. Lineage (NCBI taxonomy): Eukaryota > Metazoa > Chordata > Actinopteri > Ambassidae > Ambassis > Ambassis agassizii. The sequence goes on from JAVQJX010194549.1 coordinate 12,504, forward strand.
AGTGTGCTTGCATGTAGCCTGTCATGGGATCTGGACTGAATAAGATTCTCTTATTTCAAATTTATTGACAATCTTTATCGAATAGAACTGCAGCAGGCTGATTGAAATCGTGCATGCACATTCACACATTTTGAAATAGATATTTTGTCATTAGAGTTATATTCTGGAAAAAAAAACAATGCAGTTTTAGTGTTGCACTTGATTCAGTCACAGCCTGTATGAACCATCAGAGAAAAAGGTGCCTGCCTCTTTGATTGACAGTTCAAAAGTGTCCTTCATGGCCAATTGCCAAATTAAGTATTTGAATTTTTTTTTTGTGGGGGGGGGGGGGGGGGGTTTTTAAAATTGAGGGATTTCAATTTTTAATAAAGGAAA
>JAVQJX010194705.1:0-12455 GCA_036025115.1 Ambassis agassizii
AGATAAAAATAATAATATAATATATAATATAATAAAGATAATATTCCAAAACAACCATGCTAGGCTAAGTCAGATAACTTTACCTTAGCCACATGTAGCTTACTTTGTAATTTAGCTTGTGATGCTACAGTTATCTGGCTGAGCCTTTGGACTGGATGCTAATATCCACTGAGTAGTGTGCATTAGCCCTGAGCTAATTAGTTTAATCTGTTAAAACCTTTGTTTTATTTGGGCTGCTGTGTTTGGTGTGTTTAAAGGGCCGCGGCTCGTCTCTCTGATTAAACTGTGATGACATGAGTGGATTAAAACTTATCAGCACACAAACAAACAGACCATGACCAGCTCCACTCACTCCTCACCTCTCATGCAGACCAGCCAGGTCTGTGAGCGGCACAGTGAGGGGGAGGGAGAGGCAGCCCGACTCCAACACGGCTGGAGAGGATCTATTAAGGCAGAAGGTGCAGCAGTGACGCAGAGAGGCCTTCCCCCTGACCCACGAGGAGCATCAGCTGGATCCACATTGCTGCTGTGAGTATTCGTTTGTTCTTCCTGCTGATGGACTGTGGTCTGAGAGAAGCTGCAGATAATGCAATAAAGAGAAAGAAATCAGCCTGTCAGGATGTTTTAATGTCAACAGACAGGACAGCTGTTGTTTAGTTACAGAAGAAAAAATCATCTGCTGTCCCGCTCAGCTCCACGCCGGCATGCAGATGGAGTTACTGTAACCAGACTCATGCTGCTTTGGCTCGGGTCCTATCTGTGTTTTCTTGGTATGCACTCCGGCGTGAAGACGTGTGGAGCAGGGGAAACGTTAGACGCCGCTCCAGATGTAACATTATTCAGCCTGAATGTTTGTTATGCGGCTCTCCCTGCACAGTTTGGCTCTGACTCAGGCTTCACGAGCCGGAGTAAACTTTACACTCCCGCGTCCACTGACTGTCAGTCTTTTACAAACATTGACATATAAGGGATGGGAACGAGGTGTGCCGGAGCGGCTGCAGGTTTAAGGAGGCCTGCCTTCACTGCTGACCAGTTCACAGCTCAGAGTTCACTCTGCAAACACACAGCAGATACAAGTGATAAGAGGGAAATCACAGCAGGCACTTCAGAGCAGAGCAGGGCAGCACTTCAGCACTCTGATCTGGTCTTGTAACTCTCTTCATGAGCAGAAAGGCCTGACACATCCCATAAGTGACAGGGGTTACCTGAGGTCATGCTCCTCCAAATGACACAAAACAGTTTAAAAACGTTGTCTGATCATCCATCAGGAGAATCCATAACTTAAATATTTACATTTTTCTCACTGCTCCTTTGACTCTCTGCACTCCTGGAATTCCTCTCATTGTAAAACGCCCACATTTATGGGCCTGACCTCGCTGCATACTTTTCACATCAGGGTACAGTGAGTCCATGTTGGTCTCACTCCCTCTGGAAATGAGTCATGTCAAACAGAGGAGAGCCCCAGATGCTATCTGTCAGCGGCGGAGGGGCAGTGGGCAAGCCCGTCCACACAACATGACAACCAGAGAGAGCCACACAACATCACACTCTGATCACCATGGCAACGGAAAGCTGAGCCTACTGTACCACAAAGAGCAATATGAGACAAAAATCTGAGCGTTTCTTTAGTCTGTCATAAAAAATTCAGAAACAAACCCTCGAAAGCTGATATCGGCTCTTAGTTACCACGACAGCAGAACAATGATCACTGCGCGCGCGCGCGCACACACACACACACACACACACACACACACACACACACACACAGTCAGGCAGTAACTAAGGCAACCCGTGCGCTATTACGCATGGTGCGTCTATATTGGGAATCCTGGCTGAGAACCAGAGAGGGTCGCTCCATGACGCAGCGACGCACGCAGGGCGTTGTTCTTCCATAATGAGACACTTTATAACAGCACGTCAGCTCTGGCATCAATCTAGTCTGAGGCGCTTTCAGGACGGAGGACTAACGCTGTTCGGACTCTGCTTTTTGCTTCGTGTCAGCCGCTGAGCTTCTTTTTTTGTGGGAATACAAGAACTCCGCGAAAAGTAAGTGTTCTTCACTCTGTCTTAAAGCCGCTGTTCTTCAGGCAGTGCGTGAGGATTAAAGCGGAAACGCGCCTCATGCGCGCAGCTTCGTGCCGCGCTGACAGGGGACGAGCTGTGCGCTCATTTTACTCACTGAAATGCTCATTTTAAAAACCTATTGTGACACATGTGAACGTTTACGACACTCGCTGTCCGTTTTAACACTTTAATCTGTTAGAAACAAAGAAAAAAGGAGTTTACAGAGAGTTTAGCCATAAAAACAAAGATGTAAACTTTGAACTGATTTATGTGACAAAACATCAACACCCTCTCCTCCCGCTGTTTGAAGGCTGGAGGATAAAGTTTCTCTGCAGCAGCGACACACCCATGTCCCACCACTCTGACACACACACACACACACACACACACACACACACACACACGCTGACAGACTGCTCTGTCTGCTCTCCTCAGACCCTCTGACAAGATGCTGCTCCTCCTGCTGGGAATCATCTTCCTGCACGTCGCTGCTCTGGTTCTCCTGTTCGTCTCTACTATTGTCAGCGTGAGTAAAAAAAAAACTTTATTCTTTTTAATAAATCATTTTCTTCAAGATGCCAATGAATGCACATTCCTGAGTGTCATTGACCTGTGTGCATGTTGTTGACACCAGGTGTGGACGACGGGTCAGACCAGCACCTCGGACCTGTGGAATAACTGCACCACCTACAACACAGAGGTCCACTGTGTCCCGGCATCAGCTGGAGGTCAGACACCTGCTCACTCTTTTCTCATCATTCCCATTGAAATCAGTGCTGTTCTGGTTAGTGTCCAATGTGGGTGTGTCAGGGTTACTCTGGGACTCTGGTGCCATCTAGGGCAGAGAATGTGCCGGTGCCGTTTTGGAGTGTGAGCTGATAGGCTGCCTCTGTATAAATAGTTGTGGTGTGATGTCCATATTCAGGTTCTGGTGTTGGGGAGTCCACGGTGACAGGCGTGTGGGCGGGGCTGCACCGAGTATTTAAAGTTTTAACTATGTGTGTGTGAAAGCAGGGAGTCCTTGGAGCAGGCCGTGCTGATGGAGGGTCACGCCCAGTGTCAGATCAGGGTGTCCAGTGTGCAGCCAGGCAGCAGCTGCACTGTTCCACAGATTTATGTGCACACAGTCAAACAAACAGCCTCTAAACATGTGATGAAGCTGCACGCCTGCCTCTGTGTGCGTGTGTGTTTGCTCCTAAATGTGGCGTCATCGGGAGCTGCAGCAGGCTGATGTCATTGGTCTAGAATGAGCCGCGCTCAGCCTGCCAGGTAGTTTGTTTGACTTTGCTTTCATTAGTGCACTGAGGCAGAGTGTTTGTTTAAGAAGGCGCATGCTCGGGCTTTGGGAGATGGAAGATAGGCCTCTGCTCTCACATGTGTGTGTGTGTGTGACTCTGCTGAGCCATCAGGTTCCTTCTGAAGTGAATCATAATCACAGCCGTTATTTTTAGAGGATTTTACATACTTCTGAGTTTCCCCCTTTCTCGTCGCCGTGGTTACAAACACACATAATGACGCCTGGGTGACATGCTGCAGTTATCACATGCTGCTAACAGCCAGGAAAATGACTTCATAGAATTTACAGGCTCTAAATTTAGCTGCAGAGGTCTACAACACATAAACATGGCAGCTGAGAGAAAAGTCACTTCCTGCTACCATAACAAACATCAATATTGTGGACTGTTGAGGACAGGAAGTTTCCTACTACTGGTCAGCAGGAAGGAAAGAGGGCGCGCTGTGCGTCCTTATCACACAGTTTATATTTAACAGTGGAATCTAATTGTTGCTCCGCTGTGAGATTTGTGCCGTGTGTCATGTTTCCTTCCATGTCACTGCTCATCAGGATGAACTGTGCTCCTGTTATTGTGGGTAACCTGAGTCCAGACTGTGTAATCCATCAGGACAGAGTTACATTTCAAATCTATGACACAGAATGTAAGAGTCAGATCCACAAACAGCTGTGGTGAGCCGACTCCACACAAACACAATCACTTCTTTACTTAATAGGCCTTGTTGTTGTTGTTGTGTCTGTAATGAATTATGCAACATGCCTTCATTTCCTCCATTAAAACCTGATGGCATGTCTTTGATTTGTGTGATGCAGGAGGAACCACAGACGCCTCAGAAAGTGGTAGAAATGTTTAACAGCAGACTCAGGCTGCCTGTTTTATAGAAGACAGGCTGGCAGTGAGATGACAGAGGATTATGGGAACTGTGCAGATGGTTTTAGGGTTATAAAAAGTCTGAATTTATCTAAAAGTTGATGAAAAAGTCCAAACTGAGGCAGTTCTTTGTGATGTGGCTCAAAACAAAGACAAACGTTGGAGCAACAAAGAGCTGAAGGACGGAGATCTTTGGATTCCCGGCACAAATAAACCCTCACAGAGACAGTCGATGTCTAATGGGTTAATGGTCTTGGAGGACCAAGTGAAAGGATCGATGAGGTACATTTAGTCTTGGTCCTGCTGTGAGGGGGCGCAGGCTTTTAGGAACCAGATACCCAGGTTACACAGTTAAGGATCCATTACACATTCCCAGAAGTAAACTCGTTATGTTCTATTTGTGCGGATGCTTCAGCTGAAGGTTTGTTTTTTTCGTGTACATGTATGAGGAGTTATTGACGGCTCTCTGTTCTCCTCTGCAGAGTGGATTCAGGCGGTCCAGGCTGTCATGATCCTGTCCATCATCTTCAGCTGCCTGTCGCTCTTCCTCTTCTTCTGCCAGCTCTTCACGCTGCAGAAGGGCGGGCGCTTCTTCCTCACCGGAACCTTCCAGATCCTCGCAAGTGAGTAAGACAGAAGTGCAGACAGAACTACAGACAGAAGTGCAGACAGAACTGCAGACAGAACTACAGACAGCTCCGCCCACACCGACAGGCTGCTCACTCTGCAGAGATCTGAATGAGCAGAGTCGGAGCCAGTTCCAAATGGTCTGTCCATTGTGCAGCTGCTCTGCTGTCCTTTGTCTTCTCTCTTGGCAGCCCTTTGCACAATCCCAGGTTTTGCTCTCTCAGGTGCCCACTCAGCCGAACAGTCATGACGCCGGGAACGCCGCCAGCCGCCAAGCTAAAATGTCAAGAGGACTGGCGGCGTCCGACACGCAGACAAACATTGTGCCTGAGCTGGGAGGTGGGCGGGGCTGCAGCGGCATGCAAAGGCCAGAGTGGATGAATCAGAGACGGGTTCACGGCGGGACACACAGAAACATGACCCCATAACTGAACCTCTTTTCTTCATCTCTCTCTGCAGGTTTGTTTGTGATGAGTGGAGCCATCATCTACACGGTGATGAGTCCGCAGTGGGTGCCGGCGATGGACTCCTTCGGTTACTCCTACATCCTGGCGTGGGTGGCCTTCCCTTTGGCGCTGATCAGCGGACTCATCTACGTCATCTTGAGGAAGCGAGAATGAGCCGTCACTCCATCCCAGTAAACCCCGCCTCCTGCCCAACTGCAAGTGTTATCAGCCCCCATCACAGCGAGGGGTGGGGGGGAAGTGGGGGGGGGGGTTCCCAAAAACCAACACCACCAATACTGTCAAGATGTATATAGTATCTATGGTTTAAACCTATTTATAACACTTTTTACATATGTGTACATAGTTTTGTGTTGAGCTTTGTTTAGCTGATTAAGTGCCTCAGTCTTTGTTTGTAATGATGAAATAATTAGATTCTGTTTGTTTTTTGTTGCCAAAGAATTAGTAAAAAAAGAAAAGAATATAAAAAAATCAAGTATATTAACCAAAGTGCATGTATAGAAATAGAATAGAAGGTTTTCTGCTTTACAAAAAGGAGTGGTAACATCCGCAGATGTAACGTAGCCGTTAAAAATAGATTTGGTCCTTTTTTGTTTTCTATTTGTGAATTTTAACTGTTTTTTTTATTTTATTTTTTTTCAACAAAAGATGGTGCTATGTATTTATCATTCCTATTACTGATAGCAACACACAGAGAGGAGACGGACCGACTCTGCTGTGAGGCCACAAGAAAGCTGTTTCGCCAACATGGCCGCCACGCCTGTCACGATCCCGTTAAGCTTCATTTTTCACACTAAATTACCTTCTAATTCTGCTATCATGTTAAGCATTTAGAGTTCTTAAACTTCTGACAAACATGATGCATGTATGTGTCTGTGCGCCCCCTGTGGTCGTGTAAATAAGTGCATGTAGAATCTTTTCCGCGTGGCCCTCAGAAGCGTGTGCTCGTCCCCTCTCTGAATCAGACGTACAGTGCCTGACTGCTTCTTTAGGGAACACTGCCTTTGTTTTCATTCATCAGCTACTGTAAACAGTGACAGTTGAGGTGATGCATTGATGATCTGGGATGTCAGTATTACTCTGTGAGTCCAGTTTTTTTGCCTTAATTTCTGTCCTTCAAAAGCCAAAAAATGCCTTTTTTTATCATCCAGAAAATGAAAAGCCAAAGAAGAAAAGACAAAGAAACAAAAGCCACCGAGTCGAAGCCATATTCAATCCTAATGAAAATCACATGGGAGTTTGCAGCAAATGTCTGTCTCACATACTTGAACGCTGCAGTCTCCACCCACTCATGTTTGTTTCTTCTTCTACTGTTCACACCATGTCGTGCATAACAGATGTTTACGGACGCTCCCTCGCTTAATAAAAGTACCCTCACATTATCTAACCTAATCTGTGTATTCTGCTGTTACATGGGATTCATGCTAACACCTGGTGCATGTGTGTGTGCTGATGAAAGCTCCTGTTCCAGACCCCAGAGCTAACACTAGCTAGCATGATGCTCATGAAAGGGTTCAGTTAGAAGAGGCCGCCTCTAATGACAGCTGCCCTCTTTATTTCATGTCCGTACGTTGTTTACACCTGTCCTCATATTCTCTTTGAATTTAATCATTAAAGGATGTTTCTGACCACCAGCTCTGTCTGCTTCACTCTTATCCCCACAGCACCATCTGCTGTCTGCACACAGTAACTGCAGCCACACACAGCAGATAATCAAACACTGCCCCCTTGTGGTGCAACATGAGCACTGCAGGCTCCCCCTCTGGTTTCAGCAGATTGTTCAACCTCATTAACCCTCTGTGTGATCATTAGGTGGCTGCATATGATATTGTGATACAGAGAGGTGATTCCTCCTGTCTGTCTGCTCTAATGAAGGCTCCTCCTCCAGAGCCATTATAAAGGCTTTTATAGCACAACACATGATTAGAGCTAAAGGCAGGAGACTAATGACTCTTTTAGTTTTGATTAATTAGTCCAGAAATGCAGACGGAGCAGGAGGTGGTGCCTGGATTCAGCTTCATGGTCCCCCCCCCCCCCCCCGTGCTCTTCCTCATTTATTATGTTTTATTCAACATCAAAAGTACCTAGAAATGAATGAAAATAAACATTTATCTGCTCCAACATGAACACTCAGGTTCAAAGATCCTGTAAGAAGGAAACAAACAGAAAGCTGCTGAGCACACACACACACACACACACACACACTGTGTAAAAATAACACAAAGTCATCGTGTTGAGTCTGTCACACACTGACTGATATGCATTATTAGCTCGGTGCTTTATGGCTGTCTGGGGGCTCCGCGGATCATTGTCCCGCCATCATGAGGTCAAGGACGTAAAAATAATCACTTTTCTCCATTCATGCCCTCAAATTTCTCCTCCGTCTTGTTCAGTCACACCCGATGTCACCATCACGCCGCCCTCTTCTGACTTTGCGTCGACTGGGAGATAATATTTTCTAATTTCTGGAACACAATGAGCAGGACGCAAACAGAAGGCCCACCTTCATCTATCACAGCTCCTTCAGCGGAGCAGGGTGCACCGTGACAGGCACAAAATCACAGAGCCGGTGGGGAGGAGGGACACAGACGCAATTAAGACTCATGAAATGCAAATGCTGCTTTATGTGGGAGGGGGGGGCTCTGTGAGCTCTGCTGCCATCTGCTTGCTATCAGCAGCAGTGGAGGAACCTCTGGGTAATTTGTAGCTTTAATAATGTCTCCCTCAGCTGGAGGAAGAAGAGGGAGACGAAGCTGGAGGGGCCGAGGACACGCAGCTGGCTCAGATTAGATCACACATGTAGAGACTCACCACGCCTCCTTCAGCCCCAATCTGAGGTGGAGTTCCCTCGAGGAGCTCTGCAGGTTGTTTAGGAACAGCATCAAGGACCTGAGTGTCCCCAGAGTCACGTTTGAAGGGGTCAAAGTGGACACAGCGGGGGGTTTCTTTGTCACCACACGGAGCCAACACTCCACCAAGCTATTCCCAAGACCGGGTCAAGGTCAGGAGCACCCACCGCTGACCCCTGGTCCTGCGGTGTCCATCAGGGTCTGGACATAAAGCCCCGATTGGCAGCTGATGTAGTCACAGAGTGAATCAACGTCACATGAAGCCACACATCACAATCACTGCCACCAACACTGAGAGGTAATCACTTTATACTGAGGAGGAGGAGGATGGTCACCAGATCGGCCCTGTGTGGGCGTTTTGGGGGTGAAAACCGGGTCCCACAGTGGATTTCAAAATGCTTCCATGTTGCCGTGGTTACCTCCCTCCCTTAATCCACATGCACAACGACAAACTCCTGAACTTGTTGTTGCTTTTCCAGCTAAATGTTCTGCTCCTCTGCTCACACTACGAGCAGCAGGTGGACATGGAGAACAACACGCACCACATGTTTTTACATCCATCTAAATCTGCTTACATCACATGAGCATTCCCAATGTCTTCTTTTCTGTGTTTCTGTGGTGTGGACGGACACATTCAGTGAAACGATCCCGAAACCTAACTGGGATGTGGACTATATGTACGGCTCTGAGGCAGAACAAGGCTGCTTTGAGTGCGTGCAGACAGGCAGGCGGCGCGCCATGAAGCTTCGTCCCGGTCAGATGGACGGCAGTAAAATCTGTCTGAATGGTGTCAATGAAGCCTCATAAATTCTGCAGGCAATAACAGGAGCTCCTATGGGAACGCAGGCTGCATTTTATTTACTGAGCGAGAAGTTTTCAGCCTGTGGATGAAGACAGAAGATGGAGCTTCTTTACTTATACTTAAAGTGTATCACATATAAAGAATATATATAATAAGATTCTCTTCTCCTTTTGTCTGCAGCCTGAACAAAGCCCGTCCTACAACTCTTTAAAGGGCACCCTGAAATCAAATGATTTATTTACACTCCTAATTATGATATCACTCTCCTTCTGAATAAATGATCAAATCCTACAGAATAGAGATTCCCACCTAAAGGCTAATGAAACTAATTAGTCAGCTTCTTTCTGAGCTTCCACATGTGCAGAAATCTCCATTCATGCTCGGAGAACAGAGGCAGGAGGGTGATTAGCAGAACACAGACAAACGCTGTAATCTGAGCTCTCAGTGGAGAGTCTGGCGTGCCCCGTCAGGAGATAACAGGCCGCTCTGAGTTAGCCGTGCAGCAGAGGCATCCCGGCACAAAGGCCCGACGGGAAGATAAGATGGGCTGCAGAGGCGTGCAGCTGCACCGTGAATGCCAAGCTGCATTATGCATGCATGGAAACGGAACAAAGAGAAACATGTACTGTACTGTACACACACACACACACACGACATTACAACATGATGCTCTGTCACATATTTTCAGCACTCTTTGGGCCTGCAGTGTTAATGTTACACAATAAGGACAAAAAGGTAAAAGACTCGACCCACAAAACTCACTTTTACTGCTTTAATTTCCTTTCACAAAAACTCATTTATCAACAGGACATGTTGATGGGCCTCAGTCAGTCAGATATATGTGTGTGTGTGTGTGTGTGTGTGTGTGTGTGTGTGTGTGTGTGTGTGGCTCTTGCAGGTTTGTGCAGCCCCCTGTTGGTCTGACCCTCAGTGGCTGCATAAAGCTGCTCGCCCTCAGTGCTGTAAATCACACACACACACACACACACACACACACACACACAGTGTGTCTGGATAATGTCTGTGCAGCCACCGCTCTGCTCTGGGAGTTTTGAGGACAGCACTCACACGCCCCCTTCATGCCCCCCCGTCCCAACAATCAAAGGCCATATGGCAAACATATTCCTGCGGTTCATTGGCTTTTATGGCTGCTGCTTACATCTCGGCTTGATTAAGAAGGAAAACAGGAAGTGTGTGAGGTGTGGACGATCACCTGATCACTCTGCTTCATTCAGCACCAAACAGGAAGTGATCACAGTCCGCTGAGGTGATACATGACTGTGTGCCTTTGCACCACTTTAAAAGTTAATGGAGCAGAGGATTTGGGCAGAGTGGCAGCGGCGGGATCGTTAACATGACGCAGGCTTAATGTTTCCCCTCTGATCCACAGCAGAACCTCTGCTGACACCCTCCACACCAACGTGTCGACTTCCTCAAAAACAAGCCGCCGCCACATTCAATAATCAGGGACTCCATCTCCTCAGAGTTTACTCTTTCCCTTCTGTGCGTCGCTGCCGTTTTTACAGCATGCTGTAAGTCACTCAGACAGCATCCTGCACCGAGACGTTGACCTGCATCTGGACAACATCTGGGGTCACCGAGGTCACCCTGACAAGTGCTAAAGCATGTGGACACTTCCTCCTTTGTTTGGAGGGGGTCACTGACGCTCTCAGCAGGAAAGCCTAGTTCATACTTCTCTGTCACGTCGGTGTTGTTCCCTACAAATGACCTGACGTGATCATGAGCTCTTCAAACCTCTGTATCACTTCACGCTGCTTCAACCAGTTTGTTTCATTGAATATCATCATAAATGTCTCTGACACTTCCTGTTTCAGTGAACAGTGGAGACAGAGAGAGAGAGAGCGTATCTTGTTGTGTTTTCTATTTGTTGTCTGTAGTCACATCAAGTGGCGTCAAGTCAAGTCTGACATAGCATAGCGTTGATGTAGCGTTGCTATAGCTACCAAGCCAACCAATCACAGGGCCACTGCCCGCGATGTCTCAACGTGTCAATGCAGGGGTCAAACGTTAACATGATGGAGAGAAGTACGAGTCAGGATTAAAAAGTGATGAAGAGCGTCACAGAGAACGAAAACTTCTTCTGCGTGGACATGACTACAGGAAGTGAACCTTAAAGAGGACACAGGAAGGATGACTGACAGCTGATAACGGCGCTGTTTGTCTCGGGTGTGCAGGAAGCAGCAGGAGGTGGTGTCCACAACTAATCACTCCACAGGAGGAGCAGCCACAGAGGACAGTTCAGGAATCATCAGGACTCTGACATGTTAGCTTGATTTTTAGCCTCTGAACAAAAGAAAAAAGTTTGGAGTAAGAAGGCACATAAGACGTGATAATCTGAAGGAATCAAAGGGTGGATGCTGCCACGATCAGGGCCTTCTGAAGAAGAGGGGGTTAATCCGTCTTCCGTGGTTATTGATAAGGCCTCGATAATCAACAGACAGGATCAGGAGCCGTCAATGGTGCCTGTGTTCTTCATTTATGTTCAATCAATAGGAGCTCATTCACTATTGAGGTAATGCTAACAGCAGTGGGACTGTGGGAGGTGCTTCTCATTAACAACAAGCAGCTTTTAATGATGTCTGCTCTCATTTAGACTGATGATCAGAATTGATCCCGAACTGCTTGACCTCTGAGATACAGTGGTTAAACTGTAACCCGCTCTGCCCACACAGGAGGAGGAGGAGGAGGAGGAGGAGCTGATGCTGCTGAAGAGGCTCTGTCTCCCAGCTGATGCTCACCCTCCTCCCCCCATTGCCTGCAGGTAGCAGTGACAAATGAGTGGCAGGGCAGCACCTTGTCGTCTGTGTTCAGGGACCCTGTCGACCCGCTCGGCGGTCATTATACGGGACCGGAGCCACTGCAGGGGACACCCCCGATGATCTCTCCTCTGTGCCCTCAGCTCACCTCTTTATATGCTAATGAAGCTCCCCGATGTGCTAATTTGTAACAGCTTGGCCAATCAGTGGGGGAGTCTTTGGTTGCCATGGTGCTGCTCAGCAGGAGCGCCTTGGTACCAGGACGAGTTCTGATGGTGGCAGGTGTTCGGGTTGGTTCCTGTCGGCACCAGCTGTGTCCCTGCTCTGCATGTCACGACCCCACCCAACCAGGACAGGCCGCTTTATATATTATGATGACGGCAGGAAGGCAAGATGGCGGCAGCAAAGAGGAAAGTTTTTCTTGAGATATAACAATATAGAGATATAACAATTTATGGATGCAGGACTAAAATAAGCTGAGGCCCGGTGTGTGTGTGTGTGTGTGTGTGTGTGTGTGTGTGTTACTTCCTTAAAGATGCTGTGCTGCAGTAAAAACAAGTCAAATGCAAATGTCTTTAAAGAAATGCAGTAAATCACTCTGTAGGACATTTGGATGCTAATGTGAATGAGCCCCCTCCACACACACACACACACACACACACACACACACACACACACACACACACACACACACACACACACACACACAC
>JAVQJX010194723.1:0-10674 GCA_036025115.1 Ambassis agassizii
TTTTTTCCTTCTATTCACGAGCATCAGTGCCCCCCCCCCCCACCTTTAGGAAAGCTGCACACTTGTCAGAACAACACATACATCAAGCAAATTGAAGAGGATAAAAACGCTACGGTGCAGCACCACAGCTGTCCAGATAGTGAGGGAGACCACAAACTGTTACGTCCGCTCACATTTACTCTGATCAAAGATCCGACTCCATTACTCAACTTTTTTTCTTTTCCCCCCTCATTGCTTCCTTATGTGAGGGCGGCATTTTGTGGCAATGGGCCTTTCTCTTTGTAGTGTCCTGAAGGAATTTGACAAATACAGTGAAAAACAAACTCCTATTGTTTCGGCTAGACATGACACTGACATGAGTTTGACTTTGAATGGTCACTGATGATCTTATAAATCTAGTTGTTTGTACAGTTCACCTCTTGTTGGTATGTATGTCTGTGACAGAGAATAGCTGCAGGCCGCTCCACAAACAATGTAATATTCACACAGAAATGGTGAAATGACAGTTTAGCATTTTAGCGTCTTTCAGCTCATTGTTTTGATTGTTATGAGCAGATCCACCCAGGACTGAAGAAAATTAACAATAGGATAGAGAGCACAGCATAGCATCGAGGAGCTGTCTCTACTTTTCTACAACATAGCCAAAATTAAATTACATTGTTTTTGTTATTTACAGTATTTTGGATCTTCTGATGGACACAGTTTGTTCAATGTAGAGTAATTAGAAATGTGAACAAACGGAAAGGTAATCTTTTCTGTTTGCTAATGCAGAAAGGAGGTCAAAGACAATCAAGGCTTTACCTCAGTGTTGTGTTTTTATGCGCTCTGCTGCCCTCCCGTGGACAAATGAAACTCAGCTTTAAAACATCAGCATCTGATTTGGTTTAGTACAACAATCATGTTAAACAAACATGACCACAGTGAAGATGAATGGTAGCCTTGAACTAATGTGCAAATGTCTCACTGGTTTCCCATAAACTGTGTTGTTTTGCATCGCAAACCAAACGTCATCTGCCGTCGCGTGAAACACTGAAAACAACACCCTTCCTGTTGTGTGCCGTTAAATAACGTACCCACAGCATATTGTACACTGTGAAACAACGCAGCAAAACGTTCCCAGAAATGACTTTAATGCAATGATGTTTGCATGAAATGCAATGTCATGACATTTTATTTTGAAAATCGTCTACATATGGCCTCCAGGATTTCATTCATATCCTACTTTATGCTCTTATTCCCTATAGCTGTCTGATTGGAATAAAATAGTGGTTCATATGAGGATGTTTTCAGTTACAGTGCTCCTTTACATTCACACACACAAAAGCATAAACACACAGAGCAGTGAGGAGGGTGAAGGGGTTCCCTGACCCTTTGCTGTCCCAGTGTTTGACATGTGGGGAGCAGATGTGTGTCTGTGTGTGTCTGTTGCAACAGCAGATGGAAACATCAGGGCCTTGCCTTGGCTTAGTGAAATACCTCCTCTCTGTTCTCTCCTGCTGTCTCTGGCTCTGTGTATTCTCTCTGTCTCTGTCTCACTTTAACTGAGCCTCAGCCTCTGTGCAGCCCCCCCCCCTTTTAACCATAGGAGTGTAATCACTTGGAAAGATTGCTTGTTTGTGTGTTTACTCTGTAAATTTCCTACCGTCCTCTTTTCCTTTTCCCTCTAGTATTTCCCCTCAGAATGATATATTTTACTTTCCCCTTGTGTCCCAGGTGTATTTGACAACTGTTCCCATTCACTAAGTGAGAAGGGCTGGTCTGTAGGGATTCGCACTGTGGAACCAGCAGGCACCAAAGACGCACGCTTCTACTTCATGCTGCGTACGGACAGAGCTGTCAAATCCACCACAGTGTATAGCAACCAGCGTTACCAAGCCAATGTGTGGACTCATCTGATGGCCACATACAATGGCCACAACATGACCCTGTATGTTGACGGAGCTAAGGTGTGTGGTTTTATTGTGTGTGTGTGTTTTTCTTTTTTTATTACGATCCTTTCCAGACTTTTTACCTTTATTTCTAAGGTCAAGGATGCTTAAATTGTTCCTGTTTGTTCGATAGCATCATCTCATTAGTTGCTGCTATCTGCAGGGACACTGGCGAGGTGCATTTGAAGGCTCAGGAAAAACAAAACAAAACATGAGTTTCCATTGTTTTGTTCAAAAACACTGACCAGTTTGCAGGACAGAAAGGATAGATTTCTTGGCCCATTCACAATTCAATGTTTGGCTCACAGATCTATGGAAAAGTGGCTCTTCTCCCTTGTTTACCAGGCCTCAATCCATTTTTCTTCTACTGAATGATTTAGTCCAGTACAAATTTGTTTTATTGTCGTTTCATTCAGTTGCTCAGGGACAGTCAAAGCAGCTTTCTGTATGTTGTCCATGTGTTCATATGTACATTATGGTATTAATAGTATCTTCACTATTGAACTTTTAGCTACACCTCATTGGTTATTGGGTTGGTGCAGCCAAGAGTGTTGGTTTTAAAGAACTATTTCACCCATTATTATCAATCATATTGTGCACACAAGAAAATGTGTTTCTGTGTGTGTTTTCCCTCTAAGGTGGGGGAAAGCAGCCTGCAGTCAGGGAATCTCTACAGTCCATTCATGAAGACCTGCAGAACCCTCTTTCTTGGCAGTAACCAATCGGATCAAGGACACAGCTTCAGAGGCCTTGTGGGAGGTGTGGTCTTGTGGGACTACGCTCACTCCCATGAGGATTTGCTGATACGGCCACTTCAAACTGACAAGAAAGGCACGATCCTGGCAATGTGGGCTGACTTCACTAATGTAACTGATTTTTCTTCTAGAACTATGAATTCACAAAAATGATCAGCATTACTTAAGCAGTAATGCTTCTGTCTTTAAGGTTGAAGAGCTGTGGATTCCACATAAAGCTGGTCTTCATCCGATTGTCATCACCACTCCTGTCCCTGAACAAGAGCTTGTCTCCTCTTTCATGCCACCACCTTGTGGCCTGACACCCTGTGACAACACAGACATCATCCTCGGCTACAATAACAACTGGCAGCTCCGTACTAACAAACGTGTTCGCTACAGAATTGTCAACCTTTCCAACGATGACGGTGGAAACCCAACCGTGACACCGGCTCAGATCCAGCTCCAGCACCAGGCTCTGACCGAGGCCTTCCGCCCTTATAACATCACCCTGGATCTGAGCATCCAAACAGTCCGAAACTCCAGCCTCCGACAGAGGTTCATCCTCAGCAACTGTCGGATCGCCAAGATCGGGAACCGTCAGTGTGACCCCGAGTGCGACCACCCGAGGACGGGCCACGACGGAGGGGACTGCCTCAGGCTGGGGCCCTGCTACAACTGGAAGAGACAGGACGGGGTTTGCAACATGGAGTGCAACAGTATACACTATGACTATGACGATGGAGACTGTTGTGACCCAGAAATCACAGACGTCCTTAAGACCTGCTTTGACCCTGATTCTCCTGACAGGTAAGGTTCATTTTATTATCATTTTATTGCAATTCACTAATCACTTCCTGTGCATTTTCACATTAAAAGCCTGAAGGTGGTCAGTCCATTTTGTGCCAGTAAAGTGACATATTAGAGAAATATTTTTGAAGCCACTGCTGAACATATTTTTCCAGAGGGATAAATTCTGCGTCAACGTGTGCTGCTCGTGCTTTAGCAGGGGTGCGCAATAAACAGCTCAACATGCAACATGTACAAATTGGTACTCTCACTTTCCCCCAGTGGTTTTAGAGAGAGCTCTGTGAAGTGGGGATGGTGGGTTAAGAGGCCAAAGTACACACTTATTTTTACTAAACAACTGGAGTGGCAGCCTGCTGCCTTCCATTCGGGCTGACAGACAGGCTAATGCAGAGTTCCAAATAGCTTGCATGAAGTCTCGCCATGAGGTCGTCGGCCCAGGTTCTTAAAGACCTGATGCTGAATCCAAAGTGTAACCACAAGCTTTACACCGCACCACTGGGAAACAGAACATGGGAACTGAAGCTGTTTTTTAAGGCCATAGATTTAGCATTTGATGTCTGGAGTTGACAGAGTATGACAGCTTAACACAAAGATGAATTAATGTGTTTGCAAACAGTAAAACAGCAATTTTTTCCATTTGTACTCAAAGTTGGAGCGCTCAACACACCAGGGCTGTTTCTGTCTCTATATCAGTACTGTTGATCTCAATGAAGAGCATCTTATTGTAATGTCTTATGTAATACTTTATTCAGGATGTTTAGCATGTATATTGATTACATACATCACAGCATTGCTTTGTAAACTTTCAATGTAACTGTATATTTTTGATGACAATCCAGTGGAACACTGCGTCCTCATGAGTCTTTGGCTTCGCTGTGTAACTTTGGGGCAGCAGTAGCTCAGTCCGTAAGGGCTTGGGTTGGTAACCGCTGATTCAAGTCCAGCCTCGAACTAAGATGCTTGGAGGTGGACCGGTAGCTGGAGAGGTGCCAGTTCACCTTTGAAATAATGCAGAGGTGCCCTTGAGCAAGGCACCAAACTCCCAAACTGCTTGGGGGCAGGGCAGCACTCCTCCTCTCCTGTATTCATGATAAATATAAGAATGAAGTGTAATTTCCTTTCAGGCATCAATAAAGTATATAAAATAACTATAGTTAGCATGCCTGCTAGCTCTGACAAATGACAATATTGCTAAATACTAAGTAAGTAACATCAAATTTATACGATGTAACCAACTTCACTTGCAAAGCAGGCTAGCCAACAATAAATAATGTGACTGTATTATCCAAACAATTGATCTGCAATAGGTAAGTGCAGTGCAAAACAGAGCCAGCTAGCTTTGCATCATGTATTGGTTGCATTTTAAAACAGATTTCATCAGTTTCCAAAAATGAGACAGAAACTTGTGCTTATGTAACACACAACGGAGGAAAATGCCTACATTCAACAAATAAAATAACGACTGAGTGCCCTGGAAAATGTATATGTGACGTCACCAGTGTCAGTTTTTAAAGAAGGCTCTCTTGTGCCGAAATGTCAGCCTATGGAATAAAGTCTGTGCTCCATAACACTCAGAGCTTTTTAGTGATATTTTCTTTAGGCCCTATATTTCAGAAATACGCAAAGCGTAGCCACACTGCACTTTTTGACATTTTCCTGTGGCGTTTTGGCATCTAAAACAAATGTTTTCATGGCCCATGGTAGCACAGCCTAACCGTACATGTCAACTGTAATTCCTACAAGATGTCCTGGCTGTTCCCTCTTTGTGCTGTGGTAGTGTCAGTGGCCTAGCTGGCTGCTAATTCTGGGTAAAGCAAAGGAGTTGTCTGCAGAGTCTTGGCTTTAATTACCTTAAGCAAGACACTTAATCTTCAACTCTTTCAGCGGCCAACATAAAAAAAAAGACAAGCTCCCATTGGCCAACAGATGGAGACTGTGTCTGTAATGTGCAGGTGTGAATTTGTGCGCAGCTGTACAGAAGTGAAACAGGCTGGAAAAGAACACAGTGTTTGGTTTACTTTCTCTGGAAGATGCAGGTAATGGTGTAAAAGCTTGCATGTGTGTGGTCCCGTTGCTTAGCCATATGCAGGAAGTCCTTCAGGTGTATATAAATGAATGTTAATTTATGTTGTCCTGTCATGAGCCTAGTGCGATGGACATGAGGAGACAGAAAGGGGGAAAAAATGGCCTCAATTATATAAAGTGCCCTTTGATTTGTTCTAATTTGATGTTTATTCCAAGACATTACAAAGAAATATCTACATGGTTTACCTTTGGGTAATAACTGGAAGCTGTTGTAGTTTGATATGCTTGAGAACTGGACAGATCATTGTAAAATGTTGGTTTGATGGTGCTCTGATTAACATTGCTCTTGATTTTTAGTTTTTGCATGAAGGACCTTCATAAAAAAAGGCTTCTGCTGTTTAGATATTGAAAGTAACAGGATGGTGTTCTTCGATGCAGCAACGCAACTCCCGCAGTGAATCTTGCCAGAGTTCCTGTCCATAGGCTCCTGACCCTCCACTAAAAACAACATGAACAGCAATACACAGGAGACCGGAGTGTCGTAAAAAAGCGGACTCAGCGGACCAACAGTACTGTAGGTCTTCTGGAAAGGTCCTGACCCTAGCTTGTTGAAAGTGCTTGTGTGTGAGCGCTCTGACATGCCGGCATGCGTGTGTGTACCTGGATCCTAACTTTCTCAGGCCGAGAGAGAATTAATGTGAGGATGACATTTTGCTGGCGTTTGTGGAGCACTGAAGCATTTTTATGTTTGGGATCTGGGTTTTTGATATCCCTCCTCTCCTCCTTCTGTCTCTCTGAGCTCTTGGCCAGGTATTCAGATTGTGGGACCCTATATGTGTGCAGCTGCTGCTGGCCAGAGGTTTTGGAAGCCAGCTGCTGTCACGACACAGATTTGTTGTTGAGAGCCAGTTCTAGAGCGATGGCCAGGTATACTTCATTTTCTGGCGTTACAATAAAGATAAAAAGGGAGCAAGGGGAAGGGGGAAGACGGAGAGGGAGAGGGAGAAGGAGAGAGAGAGAGAGAAAGGCAAGGGTGGTGGGGGACATCATGTCCATTTATGTTTACACACATGTCCGGGATTTGCTAGCAGGTTTTGATTAGTTAATACTGGACATTGTATGCAAAAAACTCCAGGCAATTCTTCTAAAAGATAAATATGGTTCCAGTCTTATTTGATGCTTAATGTGCATGCAAATCTCATACATGATGTTATTTGTCAGGGTTGAGTCATTGCTGTCACCTGCCCTTTTGTATTCTGTGTAATTGAATTTGATGGCATGGCGTGCTTTAAGGCTAACAAACTCACGAGTAGCAACCACAATGACTGCATATAAATTCAATCCAGGGCTAATTAAGTTCATGCGATATTGAACAAGCACATTGGTGTCAGCTTAATCAGGTGTCTGGTGTGTCAGTAGGGATGGGTTTAACATTTAGGAGCAATGGCTGGTTTGGCAGAACAACAATAGTAACATACTGTAGATGGAGTAACCTATACAGAGACACCAGAGTCTGTTAGGGCCCAAGGCAAAAGCTCACAGAGGGACCCTCCAAACAGTGTCCATCACCACTGTCATAAAAGTAATTTCAAGGTTAGCACTCCATGGATTATTTCTCAACTTTCCAACTACCTGTGTATACATAAATATAAAGTATAAATACAAAAGTATGCAATTTGCGCACAACCTAAATGTTGCACCACATACTGGGACCTATCACAGGAGATTTCACCTACATATATCCCCAAAAAGCGGACACAGGAGGTCTGAAATACTTTTAAGCTTAAGCATAGACTAATGCTAAGCTGTGACTGCACAGTTGCTCTTCAGGGTCTTCTTGCAAGGGTTCTGATAGGGCCAGCTAGGAGGTTTTTGTGGGTCACAGTCACTTAGTAAGTGTCATGTACCGAGCTGTATGAGTGTTAGTATGTCCTGGCACTACATTCGTCAAATCCTGAACAAGTGTTTGGATTGTATTGGATTGACTTTATTTCAACACATAACATTGTCCAAAGACAGTTCAAAGTATATAATATGTTAAAATATTTGCTGGCCCGTGTTCTGATTCGTAAGCATTTAAGCTAACCCACTTGTCAACAATAATATTTAAAATGGACACACGTGCAGTTTAATATAGAAGTGACAGTGCTGCTGCTGGCTCTGCTCAGGATTCACACCCGCAATTTTTTTTTTTGCTAATTCACAACCTGTGTTTTCACTTCAATCATGTGGAGCCATTTATTTTATTTTGCCAGGTTGGCTGTAGTCTTCCATTGAGGCATCCTTTAAGTCTCAGAAGTTGACGAGTCAACTCTTTAGTGGTCAACTTTCTGTCACTTATAATTGCACAGCCTACGGTGATGGATACTGCACGTAGCCTCGGCTGAACTCGGGCTTCAGTAATGTAGTGAGAGCAGGGTTTCCCTGAAGCATCTTAAATCCTAAACCTTATTTAGTCAGGCAAAGAGCCTGAGAAAACATATTCTTATTTACAGTACATCGCATGCGCTGAAGGAGGGATTGCATTAGGGGAGAGGATTACCCACATGCAGGGCTCTTGGCTGCTGAGCAACACCTTTGGACCAATTTAGAGGTGAAGTGCCTCACTTAATGGTTGACAGTGCTGTATGGGCGGATGGGGATTACTGCTTTCTTATTTCATCCATCTAGATTTTTCCCAGCTTTAAGCTGCCGCCTTATGGTCACAAGCTCACCTGTCTATCCTTCAGGCTGTTGGAACAATGTATGCAGCGCTGAGCCAAGCCCGAAGGGCATTTTTAATGAGCAATTATATAAATGATATTTCTCATGAAAAGAAATACCTAACCTTTAAAGATTTAAGCATGGTTAAGTAACATTAATAAACCTTGCCAGCCCTACAGCTGAGACTGATCAAAAGCACGAACCTTTATTTCATAAATTTTTTTTTAGAAACCGACAGAAAACAAATCATCCAAATACACTTGACTGAGCTAAGAGATTAAATTATAGCTCAGTAATTTTAACAAAGTTAGCCCCACAGCTGAAATTGATTAGTCACTAAAGAGCTTCCCTCCTTGTTCAAGAAATAAAACATGAAACAATAATCCATTACGTTATAATAATCAGAAAAACACATTAAATATAAAGCTTTTCCTGTGCAACATGAAAGAAAACACAACTTAACAAACAAACTCATGCATGATTCATACATTTACCAGAAGCTTTTTTTTTTAAATGAAGTAATCCAACCTAATGTGAACTGACACACCAGTGGTGCACACACACACACACACACACACACACACACACACACACACACACACACACACACACTGTATATAGACAATTCTGAGGAAAAAGTTAACAAGAAATAATATTAGTTTTATATAGATATTAGTCTTAGATTTGTTTTAGCACACAAACTATTCCCCTTCTCATGCTATACTTACATACTACACTATAAGACAGGTGCAACTAAATTGCCAAGGCTAACACAAGCTATGAGCTAATTAGTGATAAGTGGTGACAGGTGTGAGGGTGGAGCATGAATGGAAATTCTTATAAAGCTTCTCTGAGAACTCTGAGAAAACAGCTGTTGAACTGGACAAATGTATGTCTAGTTTGCTAGTTAGCGCAATATGTTTATGAAAACACTAAGCTAGCTGTTGCTATCCGCTACAAGTGCTAAGCTAGGCTAAATGCTTCTGGAGTCAAATGTACTGAGATAACTTAAAAATGTTTAGACATTTTAGTCTTTCAAACTTACAGTCCACATATTTCCAAGTTAAAATATCATCTCTTTATATATGAGGAGCCTGTTACCTGTATGCTCACACCTTTTGACATCTCTCCTCTTCTCCAGGGCTTACATGAGTGTGAAAGAGCTCAAGGAGGAATTGCAGCTGAGCGGCACAGACACACTCAACGTTTTCTTTGCCAGCAACTCCGTGCGTGAAGAGCTGGCAGGAGCCGCAACCTGGCCATGGGCGAAGGAGGCTCTCACACATCAAGGTGAGCTGATTTATATCAAGCTTATGAACCGTATTTGTCCATGCTTATCGTTTTTCTTATTACCAATCCTTCAGTGTTCCTCCTTTCTCTGTTCCATCTCCAGTTTTGCAAATTCTTATTTTCACCTTGTTCTTCTCCAGTCTGTTTTATTTCATCCACCCCTTCATCTTTTCCCCTAACCAGTATCCTTTGTTGCCTGCTTATACAAAAATTAGATGTGGAGGGCAATTGCAGTTGGCAGACATTTTCCCGGCGCATTGCCCTTTTCCTCATCATTAGGCCCCTTTCCACTGGAAAAGGATAATCAACCCAACAACAACCAACCAAACAAATGGGCATTGTGGGCTCTTTACCATTGTTGCCACCCATGCACATTTGCCAGCTGTTCTTCATTTATTCATAAATGTAACAAGTTGATTCAAAAGTGAGAGTCCCAGAGTAGATGTAGCTGTAAAGGAAGTTTGTCTTTAAGTCATTTAGGACATAAAACACAGACTTGTAGACTTTGGACACCATGATTATAAATTAATCAGGTAATGACAACAATAATACAAACAGTGTGACGTTTCCTACAACATGAAGTCACTTTATTCTGTTATCACCAAAAGCATTCATTCACTTTCTGTATTCACTTATATTTATTTTTGTTATTTATTTATTTATTTTTGCTCGATACAATGTGCGTTTCTTTCTCTCCTGGCCGCTGTAACAATGAATGTGAATTTCTCCTGTGGGGGACTAATAAAGGATTATCTTATCTTATCTTGAACACAATGGGATAATGCCATTAATCTTAAATTCTATTTAGCACAAAAGTAGTCCCCTTTTAGTTAGACTTGCTAAAGCTAATCAATGCCTAATGCTGCATTAAACTGTATATACTTAAATAGCCCTAAAACTGCAAACCAGGCGCAATAATTGTATAGGGAGGTCTGATCGGACAAAGTGTGTGGGGCTGTTAACTTGTGATGATATCATTTGAGATGGTGGTCAGCTAACTGCTTACACTCCAATGTGCTCACTAAGAAAAGGTAAGTTTTCACACCATTTACTAAAAAACTTTGAACTGGATGTCTTTATGTCAATCCTAGGAATAAAATATAATATATATTATTTTTAGCTTTGCTTTGGACAATTTTAGAGCTGTAAATCTCTTTCTCTCCACCTCCTTCCTTTTTGGAAAC
>JAVQJX010194785.1:0-14378 GCA_036025115.1 Ambassis agassizii
CACTTCATCCTGGAAAATTTTTATCTGAACAAACCTGCTGAAATATAAATAGGTGTGTGAGAAATATGGCATTCACTGCACACATGTGCATTAAATTTGTCTCTGAAAGATGTAGGCCACAAATTGATGAGTAGTGGTCTAAGTATCAAATTTAAGTTATAATTCAGTTTTGAGCTTCCTCATTGCCAAGTTTTACTTAAGCAGAACAGACACCCATCTGATTTTGTTCCAAGAAGACAGGCAAAAGTACACTGCCGTCATTAATACAGTATAACACTGATTCTTTCAGAACAGGCCCTCCGAAGGCCAGTCACAAGCCTAGCATGGGTTTCTTATAGTACAATAGGCACCCTTACAGGCTTATCATCCCCGTCATCTTCATCATTATAATAATCATTGGTGGTGTGATGTGGCTCAGTCATCAGTTATAAGTATGACACCAGTGACGTTTTTTTTTTTTTTCTAAAAATTTGGCAAACATAAAAGCAGGCCTTTTATAGCACACTAATAGTGAGACATTGTGAATCTCACCTCCACAATACATAAAAGCAAATCTTATAACATTAGGATTCAGTTGGGTGCAAATGTTTCAATTTGGCAGGAAGCAAATTATAAGTTTTAAAACATCTGGTGCACCACTGTGACAAAAGAACACACAACCACAAACATGACTGTTAACAACTGCTTTGGGGTTTATTTTACAATTGAGAAAGAAATGAAACAAACTAATTGGTGCTAAAAAGTTTTTTTTTGTTTTTTTTTTTACAATATTGTCGATAAAACATTGAAATGTATAGTCATTGTGCATCGCTTATTTATTTTCCACACCATTTCATGCATCAAATTGGATGCAAGTATAATTAAAATCATTTCTGTAAACCAAGCCAAAGAAGCTAAATTTGTTTTTTCTTTAAAAAAGGACATTTTGTAGCTCTACAGCATATATCTATATACACCATCTGTTTTTATTTTTTAGCATTTTTGTATATAAAATGACAATATAAAAGTTAGAGAATGCACACACCTTAAGATACAAAGAATGTAGAGCCGTTTCAAATGGTAAGATATGTCTTATGGAGTACTGACATTTCACTGGTAGTCATTTACACGCAACGGACTGTTCTCTTTACAGTTGAATAAAGCGACACAATTTAGAAAGAGAAAGTTGTAACAAACCATACAACTGGAAAATTGCTATAAGGTGATACTTCACAACAAGGAAAAGTTTTTTTGAGCAAACTTGCATACTGATGGCCATTCATTTTCACTGATTGACTCGTAACCAGAAGCAGCATTTCAGTTTTTCCAAATGTTCACATGTTTTTTTTCTAATACACTGACAGATTTATGAGCAGGCCATTCATCATCAAAAATAAAAAATAAAAAAAATAAAATAACATTGCAGTGACAGAAAACCAAGAAGGGAGGGAGGGAAATGATAATCCTTGATCAGATTTTGACAAATGCAAGATATTTCAAAACATGTTCTCTTTACAAATTCAACTGTCTAAGGTGCTACTTCAGTCTTTCAGGGTATTCTTTCATTCTTTTGGTGTATACATTTAATTTTCGCCTTCTTCATATCAAGTATTATACAGTTTTTATCTTCCAACAATTCTCTCATCACTTTTACCATTGAAGCAGTAGTTGTATTTTTGCAATGAAACGATTAAAATCTTGTGTTTAACCTTGATTCACTAAAATACATGCACAGATCAGACAAATAGCATATAAATATTTTACAAAATAAGTGTAAAAAAGCTTGGCAAAACAAAAACAAATCAACATGAAAAGACATGGTCCAGTCAGGCAGTTATCACAAAAAAAAATAATAAGACTTTTTTTTTTTTTCTGGCGGCTCAGTTCGGCCCAGTGCAGTAACTCTGAACAATGTAATTTTAGTGCAATGAAATTCTAGTCAGTTCCACAGCTGTCAGTCTTCACCCTCAGCTTCAGTCTTCCTTGCTTAAACTTTCTCCATTTTGTCGAGCTTCTCCAGTTTCTCCAGAGCAGTGACAAACACCAGGTGGTCCTCTGGAGACTTGCCATGGGTCTTGCTGAGGTGCAGTTTGACTGCATGTTTGCTGACGAATGTCCGATTGCAAAGTCTGCACTGGTACACAGAGCCTGTGTCGTCCTCTGCCGTGGTCAAGGCTGACAGAGGGCTACCAAATGTCATTTTGTCTGTGATCACCTTTGAGGCAGCCTGCTGCTCCCGTAGGTGCTCAGCTGACAGTTTGGACAGGTCCTTCAAGCTGAAGCCCAGGTGAGACTCCAGGTGGCTGATGTAGGAGGAGGGAGTCCTGAACTGAGAGGCACAGTCGCCACATAGGAACACGGGTTGGCACGAGTCCATGTTCTTGAGAAACTTGGTGCCCCCAGTTCGTCTCAGCTGGTACTTGACGTTAGCCAGCCAATGGGATATGGTGGTCATGGAGAGGCCTGTGAATTTACAGATATGTACCCTTTCCTGTGGGCCCAGGTCAGTCATGGCATATCGGCCTTCTGGGGTCTCCCTCAAGCTAGAGGCAAACTGTGCCTGCAAAATGAGGAGATGCTGGGGATTCCAGTTGGACTGTCTCCCTTTCCTCTTTTGCACTGGTGAGAGGTCCTCTCCAGCATCCTCAAATGCACTTCCGTCTGCATCCGACTTCTCTGATATTGAGGAGGGAGTTGAAGATTTGGGCGTCAGTCTGCCCGTGAGATTTTTTACCATATCAGAAATGTCCATGAGAGCATTCTCTCTCAGAGGTGAGGAGACGGAGTCAGGGAGAGAAATGAGGGGTTTGTTACCATTTACATTGGTCAAGAGCGCACCACTGCTGTTATTGTTGTTGTTGTTGCTATTAGTGGTGGACTTATTTTTACTCAGGTCTATGGGCTGGTCATTGTTTTCATACAGCTGAAAGTGGTTGGTGGGCTCAGCTGGCTTGCCCTGAGGAGTTGGGTTGAAAGCAGGCTTATCCATCATGCTGTTGCTGATTTTGTAAAGCATAGATAGTGGATCTACAGCTGGGCTTACTGGTTTGGAGGCCTTCCCCAGGTGTGTGTTCATGATTGACTGGAGTGCACTGAGAGGGTTGATGAAAGGACTTTCAGGTGAGTGATCAGTGATGATGCCAAGACTGTTGCCGTTAGTTACTGGGGACTGGCATGCCTCTGAGCCATTCTTGGAATGGTTGTGGTGGCTATCCACTAGGCTCTCTTTGGGCTCCTTCTTGCAGATAAGCTCTGAGTCTACACTGCCTGGGCTGCTACTTCTCATACCAGACAGTTTACCAACAGAAAGGTCATTTGGAGATCCTAACTGCTCCCTCTGGTCTCTCAGTGCAGGGGAAGGGGATTTTACTAACGATGGGGGCCGGCATCGCTCCAGGCTCACCATCTTTTCCTCCTTTTCCTTCTTCACAGTGGCAGCTTTTCCTGTCACTTTCTCCACAAGCTCCTCCATGGCAGTGACATTGCTCCTGAGGGGAGTAGGAGAGGATGGGCTCCGAGGTGAGTGGATGACCGAGTTGGGGTCACTCACAAGACCTCGTAGCCCACTGTTAAACATTGGCTGCATCTGGACACTCTGGACTGTTGGTGGCAGAACAGTAGCTGAGCTCTTCATGGCACCTTGCAGCTGGTATGCTGCATGAATGCTAGGATACCCACCCCATGTGGGTGTTCCTGTCTGGGCCTTGCTGATGGCACTAGATACTGTGTTCTCAAGGGATTTCAGAATATCTAAACCCTCTTTTGGTGTCTCCTCCAAATCTTCTTCTCTAAGGTATTTATATGATGTGTTATCAGCCTCTGATTTCTCTCCTGAGTCATCTTTCTCTTCCTTAATTTTTTTCTCCACTGGCTCACCACTTTCAACTTTTTCATCCTCACCCACTTCCCTCTTTTCCTCTGAGCCAGAAGAGAGGGCGGGGGAGACTGGCTGTGATTTAACACTACTGGGAACAGGGAGTCTGGTGGTGGTCGGTGGTAGTGGGATGGACTGAATCTTTTCTTCCACCACTGGATCAAAGACTAGCTGTTTACCCTTCTTGGATGCAGAGTTTGTGACCTTCAAAAAGTGACCTGTAACCATCATGTGGGCTGTCAGCTGTTGCAATGTATCATGAGAGCTCCCACACTCCATGCATTTAAGGATCTGAGCTTTACGGGCTTCAAACTGCCACGTGTAGCTGGCACCATTCTGGTAACCATAACGGTTGTTTGGAGTAACATAGGGGTTAGCTGCAGTTTTTGTGTCTTTGCCAGCATCACCAAGAGATACAAATCCACCACCACTACCAGCATGGACAGAGTCTGGGGAGCATGGAGAGACAATAGCATCTTGGATAGCACGTTTTTTAGCTGAAGGGGGCACCAGCTTTGTGGCCAAGGCTGGCACTGGTTCTTTGAGAGGCACTTTCTGGTAATGCTTGGTCTTGATCATATGAACACTGAGATCTTGCAGAGACTCAAACGAGTGGCCACAGTACATGCACTTCAGGACTTTCTGAGCATCTTCTTTCCCCTCCATCTCCATCAACGAACGCTTGCGTGGTTTGGACCAGCGTTTCCCCTGTTCCTCCTCGTTGTCTTTGTTGTCATCTCGATAGTGGCCTGTCTCATTCATGTGAACTGTCAAACCCACCAGTGTGTCATAGGCAGCACTGCAGTCTTTGCAGCGAAACTTGCTTGCACCAGTAAAAACAGAACCATACAGCTTGTTGTTCTGCCGGTAGAGCTGCACTGTGCTGAATAGGCTAGGTTCTGGCAGAAGGTGGTAGGGGGTCTGCTGAAGAGTTTTGGCAAGTGCTGCCTGGTGCCAGTCATAAGCTACACCACTACCATTAGTGGCCCCACCACTGCTGCTCCCACTGCTGCTGGTTGCACTGTGGCTGCTAACAGAACTAGTGGTTGTGCCGTTAGTTTTGCCACTTGCATTGCCTGTGTGGTTGACAGAGGTGCTGCTACTCCTTCCATTATGGTGACTGCTAGCCATGTTGACCCCACTGCTCTTGTTTATGGTTGTAGTTGGGGAAACAGTAGAGGCAGTAGAGACCGGCTCTGATGTGGTGAGGGCTTTGTTGACACTACCAGCTGCAGCAGGCTTAGATTTCATGATGTCCATTGTGATGCTAGACCAAGAGGCATCTGAGATGAGGTTTGCATAGACAGCTTTCATCTGTGCCAGGCTATCCTGGAACGAGAGACCATTGTTGGGATGGAAAGGCAAAGCAGTTCCTTCCCTTTCCTGACCATCCCTGGAAGAGGTGCTCTTGAAGTCCGTAAGTCGGTCGCTAGCATCACTGAGGGGAGATCCATATCCAGCATCAGGGTTAGTGCCATTGCTGAGTGGAGAGTCTCTGTAGCTAGGTGGCTGGCCTCCATCCACATCTTCCTCTTCCTCATTGCAAAGGAACTCATTGTCCTGGCCGTCTAATGAGAGGCCATCATCCTGCAGGTGCTCTTCCTCATCATGAGTAGTTGCCTTGAGCTCATTCTCGGGCATGTACGCTGGAGTACAGAGAGACAGAGGAAGAGACAGAAGACAAAAATGGTGGAAAAAAAAGAGAGAAAAAGAGGTCAGTTCAGTGAAATTAAAGATTTACAACACACTAACAGGACCACTGTCAAAATAACAGCGATGAGAAATGAAGGCTTTTATTCTCATCCAGTGTGAGTGTGTATGCATGCATGCATGCATGAGTTGTGTGTATTTTACACACATGTGGCTCTGAAAGCCAGTGGTGAAAAAAGCCTCCAAGGGAAAAATAAATCACTGAGCTTCTGACAGTTGTCCTTTTCCTTCCCAACTATCTATTTCTCCACACATGGAGAGACACCGCCTCATGTTCCCCAGGAAATGACTGGCTGTTTGGCCTTGTTAGCCAGCTGCATGCATCCCCCTTTTGCTTTCTTTCTTCTCCAAGCTTTATTTCATCTCACTCACCCAGTCTACAAATTTTAGATCTTCACATGTTCAAGTTATGCAACTGGGTGGGGAAAGAAAGAAAGAAAATACTAATTTAGAGATAAAACAACTTTTCCTAACCCACCCAGATGAATTGAAGGTCATTTTCTTTTAAGCTCGGCGGGAACTGGCCAAAGGCAAACACATATTCACAAACAGGCACTTACACATGGATTGAGACTGTTTGATTCATTGTTAATATACGTGTCTGTGAAGGTTCTCAGTCATCCAGGTCATTTTCATTCAAAGGAGTTGAAGTCCAGATGCAGTGATTCAACTCCTTTGAATGAATTGTTAATATACAGAAAATTTGAGCAAAGGGAACTAAAAAGGCTGAGATGTAACAGGTTTTCTTGTAAAATGTGTAAAGGTAAATGAGACAGAAGAGTAGACTATGTGAAAAGTGCAGGGTTGGGAAAACACAGCAAGCATCAGTAAGTAGGAGAGACAGGAGGTGGTTAGTGGGGAGAATGAGTGAATGAAGAGAAGGCGTGCGGGAGAAAGAAAAAGTGAGAGGGAGGTGGTGAGTTTGCTGTGTGGGGAAAGAGAAAAGGGAGAAAGAAAAAAAAGAGAAGAGAGAGGGTGAGGGAGGCAGAAAGACAGGAAAGACGGCCCCCTAGCTTCTTCCTTTATCTCCTTCCTGCATGGTGAGATGTGTGTCCTAGATGCCAGTATCACTCTCTCCTGATGAAACAGATGTGCTGTCAACTTCAAACGGCACGCTAACCTGTCATATCATAATCTAAGTGGACATAATACCTGATATATATACACTGGCACCATTTACTGCTGCCTGAGAGGAGAGGGGTGGAGGAGGTGGGGGAGGTGAGCAGCTGCACCATCAACTGTGACTGTGTGATGATGTGCATGTGTGTGCGTATGAGTGCCTCTGTAAGTGCCTGTTTGTGAATGCGTGTTTGCCCACATGCTCACCTTCCCATGCGTACGTGTATACTTTATGCATTTTCTGGCTCATACACATTTGCTCTTACAGTGCAAACCTGAACCCACCGACCATAATATTGCCTATAAGTCTGAGTTCGCTGTGTGCTACTGATACACCCTTCTCCAAATGAGCAACATACTCCCCTAACGCCTGACAGGATTTCTGTGAAATGAGAGCACTACAGGAGAACCTGGCTGCGCTTCAATCCCACTGACAGACTGAGACCGAGACAGTTTCTAAAACTCCTGAAAATCCCTAACACAGCAGATTAGCATTATGTGCTGTACTCTCTACAACACATCTGCAGAGTGTCTTCTGTTACAGTGCCTTCCCTCTCACTTACCCGCTTTTATAGGAGGAGGCTATCAATATATATCACCCATTTAGTATACAAAGCATCCTGTACAACGGCTATCCATTCTCCATGAACCCAGAAGAACAGTGCAAACATACAGTAGGAATTACCTATGTGAGTCACACACATCAGCTGCAGCAAAAAAAGATAAACCCCAATAGCTGCCAGTGTTTAATACATACACACACACACATTCACACAGCAGGAATGAGAAGCAGCAGATCAGAAATATCCCTGGGTGAGTGACAAAACACAGACTGCAGTAGGGAGGGGCTTCGAACGATGAGCAGGTCGCCAGGGAACCCTTTGACGATCCCTGTCAATCAATTCCTGTCCTGCCATGTTGTCATGGAAACAACAAAGAGGGAGATATCAAAAGCACACAGACAAAAGACTGGCAGAGACAGACATCTGTAAAAATCACAGGCAG
Source organism: Ambassis agassizii (assembly GCA_036025115.1). Taxonomy (NCBI): domain Eukaryota; kingdom Metazoa; phylum Chordata; class Actinopteri; family Ambassidae; genus Ambassis; species Ambassis agassizii. The sequence goes on from JAVQJX010194785.1 coordinate 7,688, forward strand.
CAAGTGGACGGTTTCACAAACCATAAATGTACAATTTTAGTGATGAAATGTGGCTGAACGTGAGTCTGAAATAAATGATCTCTCAATCTGTTTGGAAATGCTGCATCTACTCTGACAGGATGCTAAAATCTGAAGCAAGGAGGAAAAATATTAAGAGCTACACATCAAGTCAATCACTGCAACTTGAGGATGTGTGAATCTGACTGGCGAGCAGATTAAGCTCCTTCTCCCGGCCTGGATGCACATATGCGGAACAACACCGGCAGCAAGGGGTGGGCTCGGGGAAGGGGCAGGACTGGCTTGCCGTCCCTGGCGGTTTGGTTTGCCGAGTGGGTGATGGCTGTGAGCAGGGCCATCTGCACAGGCGCCAAAGCGCCTGTCACTTTTGCTCGGGGACGTGTCGCCATCAAGGAGACAGGCGGTAGCGTGGCCAGGATAGGACTGCAGACTCACTGTCAGAAGCAGCAGCAATCAAGCCCGCCACCAGCCACGCCAGATCACCAATAACACAACAACACACACAGAGGATGCGAGAATTAACATGCCTGTGTCACTGATCTCCTGAAGCCTACATATAGGGTTAATGTACTGTTAATAAAAAGGGATTTAAGTACAAACATTTGGTTGAAGTAACCCCATTTAAACATGCATAATGTGCAAACAGATTGGGATGCACACCACTGTAATACATCAAAGGATTTCATGTGGGCTACAGACCCTTATTTGATTATAGATAAGAGCTTTAAAAGAACTTTGTTCCTATTGGACTTATTTACTATTATTATTTAAATGGCAGTTCCTGAAGGACTACCTAACTAATGTACCTGTGAAGCACCCATCATTCTGACAAATTATAAATATTAGAGAATGCTGTGCTATGCAGATTTTGCTTTTGCAATCAGGTTTGTGCATTTAACCACCCAAGAGTAGAGTGAGTTTAGTCCCCCTTTTTGGCGGAAAACACACAGACATTTTGATATGATGTTTTTTTTTCACAGTTTTTTTCTGATGAAGACTGTGGTGAACGCCCCGTATCCTGCCTGAATACAACACTGAGCCTCACAAAGGGACAACATGATTGACCTAAGTACAGATCATCTCTAAAACATTTTCCCTCACATACACAGTGTAACGTTCTGTATGACTTGATTTTTGTAAATGATATCAAATGAAATACAACCAGCAGACACGTCAGTGTTTTTGGCAAGGAGTAAAGCAGAAACATATCACTCCTTTTCAAAACTTTGCTATCTTTCCCCACCCCTATCCATTTTTTTGCCTTCTCCCTTTTCTTTGCTGAGAGTCTGCTGGTTGTTAAATCAATAAAACTCTCTGTCAGGCTCGCGGAGCTTCACCATTTGGCCGCTGTCAAAGCCAAACAAACCAGATAAGAAAGGCAGAAAGGCGATGAAACGAGGGAGAAGGAAAGAAGGGGATGAAACCAGTCAGCCTCCTCTCACTGCCACCTCCACCACCAGACCCATTTCTCCAACACCCCTCCTTCTATTTATTTACACACATTTCTTTATTTATTTGATGCGAGTTTAGGAAGAGGGGGCAATCACTGCAGTCATTTGCGGCACTAATGTCCAATCACGGGCCCCTTCACTCATGTGATTTAGGCAGTGCAGGAGTGGGTTCGCGGGCAGAGAATCGTGGGGAGGGTAGGTGGTGGATGGGTGGGGGGGCAGAGGCCGTTTAGGCCAGCCCCTAATAGGAAACTGGCAGTCTTATTCCTTCCCCAGATTCTGTTTGTCACCCCGCTCTCCATTACGTGCCTCTCTACCCTGATGGCTTTGGACAGGAGCTGATCAAAAAGCTATCGCTTGACCTACACGCCGTGGCAGAACGGGATTTGCGCCCTGCACAGGGAGAGAGGGGAAGATGAGACAGAGGAAGAGGAGGAGGGGTGTATATGGTGCAGAGAGGAGAAAGAGGGAAGAGAAGAGGGAGGAGGAGGAGGAGGAAGAGGGGGGTGATAGCTCTCGGACCGGGACAAGAGGGCTGTAAATAAAATGACATTATTATTTCCTCTGTCCCGTCATGTAGAAAAGCCAATTATGGTAATGCTGCTGCCGGCATGTCAGAGGGAATGCTGGGATGTGCTTCCCGTGAAGCGGCTAACATGAGAGCAATGCCCTGATCAGGAACACAGGCCTCAGTTTGACAAGAGACTGAACAGATAGGAAGAAGAAATGGAGGGGGATAGACAAGAGACTGAGATATGAAACTAACAGCAACACTCCATCTAGGCTTTGTTTTATCAACGGTCAAATCTTCTTTAAGTGTTTTTTTTTTTTTTGTTTATACAATCAAGTCTGATGGAGGCAAAACTTTATTCTGGCCATTGACTAGTTTTGCATTCACACGTCCAGAATATTTCTGTTACATACTAAATTGTCTTTTCTTTTTTTTTTTGTTAAGAAAAAATCAACAGGTAACAAATTAAACACCCCTACAGAATCTCATTAACTTTAACTTCATGATATGAAAATGATTGAGAATCCTGTGGCTAGAAGAGAAGCTATCGACCTGAAAAGTTCAGGAGTTCATGAATTATACTCTGTCACACCTCAAAATTTGACGAGATGAATTATGCAAAGACGACGGTGAAAGAGCCGGATATTGAGGGTGAAGGCGATCATTTACTTTAGAAGTTAATTCGTTCTCATCTCATCTCAGGCTTCTCCTGGTATCCCTTTCTTAAAATTCCTCTCATGCTTGATTGGGGGGGGGGCTCTCCTTAAAATAATTCCTCAGCTACCTTTCTCCTTTCACTCCCTCCATTACCCCTTCTTTCTGTTTTTCTCTCACCCTCCTCCTCCTCCTCCTTCTCTCCAGCCTTGCTCACACGCCCACATGGGCCCCTCCCAAGCGGAATAATGGGAGCATATGGCCTAGGCAGCACCTACAGGGCCTTAAATAACTGCTGCAGCATTCCAGCTCGCTGTACCAATTTATCTCTCGCCCCCCTCTGCACCCCATTTCAAAACACTTCTAGCCTGAGTTGAGCTCAGCAGACAGCGGCGGATGGGACATGTTGTTCTTTAGACACATAGCTACATAATGGACTGACGTAGAAAGTGGGATGAAAGTGAATAAGTGCTGTGCAAACAGGATTAGTGTTGAAATTCTGTTTTATTGGCAGATATTCAGTGAGTCAACCAGGAGCCTTCCTGGTGACTGTTTGCGCTGCTGGCTCCAGACAAACACTACAAGTAACTCTGACTTACAGCAGGCCAATAGCACAGCACCGATGCTTTGGATAGAAGCTTGTTAGTGTGTTAAGGATGGCTGTCTTCTCCAAATCTCACAAGCTACTCTTTATCCGTTAATGAAATTTTAATAGTATTCTGAACTATTTGCTTCTGTGGTGAGTCCGTTTAATATATCTGCTAAATGTGTGCTCTGTTGATTGATTTGGGGCATTCACCTGTCTTGATTATTGTTCTGTAAAATATGGTGGAGTCAGATGTCAGACAGGTAGCCAGTGCTAAGCTGGTACAGGTCATGCCCTCATGTAAATATATCAATAAGTCTCACAGTCATCTTTCTATATGACCTCTACAGAATGATATATGGATTAATAGGCTGCCCAAGTGAGAGTATTTGTGCATATGATTGTGTCTGTGCAGGTGTAAGACCCAAAAGGCAAGTGGGCAGAGTGTGTGTGTGTGTGTGTGTGTGTGTGTTAGTGAGAGAGAGTGAGTGTAAAAGGTGCTGCTGTTTTATTTATAGAGAGAGCGCTATTTATACCCAACTCAAAGATCAGTTCAGAAGAGCTGCTTGTGGGTCACAGCCAAGATCACTCTCCATTACAGTGCATGCACACACACCTTTGCTATATTCAAGCTGCGGTAGCACTCATTATTGTCTCTGCTTTTTACACAAGCAGTAACAACACAGGAAGAATTTGGAGGTATATACAGTACAGTTGTGCGTTAGCTAGCGAAAGGGTGAATGAGGAATTGAGGGTGGGAGTGACTGAGTGACTGAGTGTTCTTCATGGAGTACAACAGGCTTTAACATGCTCAGGGATCAATACAGTGAACCAGCACCAATCGATTGCAATTCATCCAGCTTTTTTTTTTTTTTTTAATGTCATTCTCACCTACTAGCACTGCACACTGGGCTGCTGCTGTCCTGCGAGGCAATACATAAATAAACATACACACATTTGCATACACAAAGACACATAAACACAATAACACATATACACACACCTGAGCAGCTGGAACGATTGCACCCTGCCCGCGAAAGCGGGTTCAATAAACCCGTATGGAATTTATTTATTTTTATTGAGCATATCAGCCCATCCTGGTCCTCTCTGCATAACAAGGCCTGTATAATTAAACCATAAATTTCAGTGCGCTCCTTTAATTACCACAGACAATGTCAGGAGGCAGCAGAGTAAACAAATGGCTTTGAAGTGAGCAAGAAAAAAAAATGCTTTGACACAGCAATGGAGAAGCTGTTCATTTTGGTGGGGATGTTGTTGCACTTGAAAAGGATGAAATGTTCAAAAGAGTGTAGGTGCATGGGGAGTACAGTATGTATTTTCTCCCACCTGCCTTTTCTAAGAATGCTTTTGAGGATGCAGTTTTGCTGTAGAGTGAAGAGAGGAATAATCAGTGTTTTGGTGCAAGCATGACGATGTGCAGATACTGCATTTGGAAGGGAATAATATGCTTGTGAGTTCTAATAATAAAAAAAAATGTGAGTTTATATTGTATATGTGTTTCTTAAACCCACAGAAGATAGAAGGTGTATTTGTGTGTAATTTGACTTGACCATGATGGGAAGCATCTGCAGAAATGCGCATCTCATACAGCATATAGATGCTTGTGTGTGTGTGTGTGTGTGTGTGTGTGTGTGTGTGTGTGTGTATGTTTTAGGTCAATGTCAACACGCAGGCCTGCTTCTCAGCAGCTTAGCTAATTACACAAGAGCCCTGAAGGCCACTTAGAACAGGTTAGCTAATTAACAAACAGGCTGATTGCAGATTAATTGAGAGGTGTTCCTAATCTTCACCCCTAAATGCAATGACAAATGCTAACTGGTGCTAATTAGGCCTGTATGGAGAGCCGGGAGTGGAGGTTGTATTTACAGTTTGCAGTGGCTTGTATGGATGTGTGGCTTGTATCCAGCTGCCTATTAGAGCTTTGCCAACAGGTTAAACATGGAACTTGTGTGAAACTACTAGGAAGGTAAAACAAGCTTTATCTGTATGGGCTCAATATTCATGCTAGATGGGTTCTATTTATTTTAAAATGTCAAGATTTAAGTGAAACTATTTATCTTTTTACTATTACTGTGTTCACAAATGATAGTGTCATTGTTTTACCTCTTATCATATCTCATTTGTTTACTTTTGCATTAGAGCTACATGTACTTGCAGATATTATTTAAAAACCCTCACATTTTCACTAAAAGCAGATTGTTATGACTCTAATGCTTTCAGTTGACCTTTCAATGTGTGTGTCTTCAGATCTACTCAAGCATGAATGGTGTGCTTAGAACATGAAACCCGAAACGGTGTCAACACAATGGGTTACGGTGGATTACAATGGCAAAATGAAGAGAAATGGGCCCCACAGCAGGGATCTGAACCAGCGCCCATCTGTGGATGATCACCTGCCAATAGACTTTCCTTCACCCCCACTACACACACACACAGTCTTGCAATTTTAACAGGCACTAAAACTACTCCCCAAGGCCAGACTTCTTCCAACTTCCATCTGCCTGGATAAATTTATCATACAGCTCCCCTGTCTATCACCACACACCTGTGCCTTTTAAGCTGCCCACCCTCCCCCGAATACACATGCACTCAGATTCCACCTGGCCTCTTTCAACCTCTGACCCCACCCTCTCCGGCGTCTCCCTCCTTCCTATAATCCCCCTTCTCCTCCATCTATTGACTCCATTGCTTCCTTCTTTATTTTACACCACCTGCGCTTTTAAATCCCTAAATCAGGAAACAATTTTACCTGAACACACACTCACACACTACCAATAAGTACACACAGAAGTACCTACATGAAAACTTGAGCACACATCTTCAGCAAGATCCCAGGAAAAACACACACACAAACATAAGTATGTACAAACACACACTCACATGCACTGTCCCTGACAAGACAACAGCCAGCAGCAGCTGCTTCCATCTCCTAGCAACAGCCAGCCTGATAGATGACCCAACGATGGATAATTACCGTAAATCACCACAGCTCACACACTAAAGGAGAGAGAGGGGTGAGAGAGCTTGAGGAAGATGTAAAAGAAAGAGAGAGGGAGAGAGAGTAAGGACTGAAAGGGATCAGAACAAGAGGGCTGGGACTGGTCATGTGTGCTCTAATGCACCTTGATGAGCTCAAATTCATCTGTCTTCTAAAGTGCACACACATATCCAGTGCAGAGTACATGAATGCAAGGTCTCATGTATCAAAACACACACATTAATATACAAAATTCATATTCTTCATAGACATAAACTCCAGTATACTCACAGAACCCGCCTCCCTGCCTAGGTGCATGTCTATCACTAATTCACATCTTCTACTGAGAGACGCCAATCAAAGGCAAGAAGATGTTGTAAACAAAAACCGACAAAACAAATCATTCCTTTCACATGTGCACCTAAATGTTCTCTTAGTGTCTTCCTTTTTTTTAAAAAATTATTTCAAAATAT
>JAVQJX010194798.1:0-11573 GCA_036025115.1 Ambassis agassizii
CGTCTTGTTGCATAGCCCTACTTTTATTTTAATCAACAGTCAGCAGCAACAACACAACAGTACGCATGTCGCCTGCGAACTCTCATGCTTATACTGCTCTTGGAGGAAAGGGAGAGGAGCCCATGTGATTTGGGCAAATCTGGCAGAAATGATAAATATATATTTATATATGTATATATATATATATACTGCATGCTTGAGGAGGCAGGTGATTTTTTTTGTCAATTATTGATTAAAAAATGGCACTTTTCCTGTTTCTCCACACTGACTGGCAGTATATTTGAAATAGAAAGGCAAATACTTACCACACACCCTTAAGCAAAAAAAAATAAAAATAAAAATAAAAAAATAAAAAATACAGACACTATTTTTTAAACAACCCTGCAAGCATGCACTACATGGTTTTACTTTGGATCTCTAACTCTGGTACCACAGTACAAAAAAAAAAAAATCTTTTTTTGCATTAACCAGTTTTCATCAGTACTGAGTCCATCCGCCACACACATAGCCAGGCTGCATTTTAACACATAGTGGAAACGAGGCACTTGGTATATAGCCACTTAATGTCAGAAAAGAGTTGTTTACATCAGGTACGATTTTTTTTTATACTTTCTGTATATGACAATTTATTTCCCTTATTTAATAATTTGATGAGACATCGTGAAAAGTGTAGCCATGATGAGGCGTTCTGATCAGTCTGAAATACTCACACAGAATGAGGAGATTTTGGCTTTTGTCTTCAGCTCCACTGGATTTACTGGCCAAGGCAAAAATACTTAAGGGTTCTCACATGTGCTATAATTTCAGTGCAAGTAAAGGGGGTAGAAAAGGTGTCTTTTTTTCCTTATTAAAAACAGAGTAACACTACAAACTGGAATGGTTTCTGATCCCCTTTTACAGCACTTGCCACCACCTTAAAATCTTTCCTTTAGACTGGCCTTCTGCAGCGCCACATCGCCGGACTGGACTTGAGCGCTGAACAGAGTACGAACTCTTCCATTCTAGCTAACAGTCTCATTTCTGCATGTTTCTACCCTGTTAGCACCAGTCCTCCTCGTCCCTCTCCCTGAGACTTCCCGCTCCCCTGTTCCCAGGCCCAGATGCGGAATTGACTCCAAGGGTGAAGTGATACCCGTTAGGCATGACAACTGCCCGACCCTGCGATGCGGTGACGGGCGTGGCGGCAGTTCCGTGTGAGGCTGAGGCTGTGGTGGAGGCAGCAGTTCTTGCGCAGCGCCCTCCTACGTGGCTGCTCACAGCATCCTGGAAGTCCTCCTTCTCTTCAAGGAGAGCTCGCTGGGAGGAGTGCTGCTGACGGTTTAAATTAGGGTCCGAACCGATGCGGGTTACAGGTATGGGGGACTCCTCATGACCTCCGAATAAACGATCGTGCTCCGAAAGGCCACGGCTGAAGCGAGTCTGGTGCCCTGACATAACAGTGCCAATGCTGGACGGGAGAGGCGTGGAGCTGGCAGTCTTGTAGGCCACAGCGGGACGTGGGGTGAGGGGGGTCTGTGGAAGCTGCCTTCGACTGCGGCCTGGAGTACTCGAACCAGGCGGCAGAATCGCAGGGCCAGCTTTGACCACATCGCTACCATGCTGAGGAAACAAAAGTTTAAGATTTTGTTGAGATTTTTGTTCAAATACTCACCCATTATGTTACATGAGGTCTAATGTCTATGTCCAGGCACCACATAATCTGGTTCGGTTACCTAGGGTTACATACCTGGTAACCTGGTCAGCTCTTTGCATGTTAACTTTTAACAGCACAGAGCAAAATCATGTGGCAGTGCGGTAACATGGCCGCTAACTCACCTGTTTGACGATCCCCGAGTCTTGTCCCTCTCCAGGAGACGTGGATCTGCTTGGACCTGCTGACCTGGCGTAGCCCGGCTCCCTGCTGCCATATCTTTCGCAGGAGTAGTATCGCTGCTTCTCTCCTGCCGAGGAGTGGTGCCTCCTCTCGTGTGGTCGACTACGATCCCGCTCCCTCGCTCGCTCTCTGGACAAACCCTCATCGGAGGGCTCAGTGAATGAACCTTGAGGACAGCACCAAAAAAATAAGAGCAGGTAGGACAATAAATAAGATCTTATCATAATACAATTGATCCCTTAATGTCATTCACTTCATTACACCTCTAATTAAAGTCATCTATAAGTTATCTTGCTGTGTAGAAGCCAAAGCCCTGAAGCGTACACATACATTTCTTCACTGCTGGAATAATTCCAGTTTTCAGATTATAACTGCGATGACAGAAACACAGAAGACTATTCATCATAATCTGATGTGTCAGATGTGCCTCTAGAATGACCGGCTTTGAGCCCTCCTCCCTCTCCCATTCCTCCTACATTTAATAGATGTAGAGAGGGCTGCTGATCTTCTGCTATCTCACCGGCTATAAATCCCTCTGCTACAACAGTCCACTGAGGCCTTTCATCTAAGCAATAAAGCCCAGCTGCTGCCCTCCAGTGTTGACACAAAAAACACTCTGCCACCAGCTCCCTGGCTCTGATCGCTCTACCAGACGAGACCTGATGGGAGACAAAGACTGTGACCTCCACCAAAGCTGCATCAGTGACTCTTGGCTTCAGTTCTTTATCTGTGCTTTCTCACCGTTTGTAACATATTTATTTGATTTACATTCATGGATTTTATAGATGATCTTAAACTTCAGCCAGAGTCAGAAATGTGACCTTATTTGGTGTATGTGTGCTTGTATACCTACCTAAAAGAGGACCATGATTAAAAGTGCATGAGGAGGGGTCTACGGTGATTAGGGGGACATTTTCCATATGGATATGAATTAAAAATATTTTGACAAAATAAATATGTATATATATATATTTTTGCTATAATGGACTATAGTGTTAATGCAAAAATCCTACTCTGGTGAGCCTCTGGTGGTCAGAGGAGAGACTATAACAACCAATTCACAAATGTTATTTTCCACTCTCCATTGTTTGAATAGCTACTGTTTTGGGTACGTGTGTGTGTTACTGTTTACTTACCTATCTAAGAATAGACCATGGCATTGAATTACACATTCAAAAAGAAGTGTCCATTGTTACAGTCACACTTGAAACCATGGTAAAATTATGTCTAAGACTATGTTGGTGCCCTCACAAACAAGTCTATATGTGTCCATACAGAGATGAAAAACAACAAAAAGATTGCTTTAGCCTGGTAACATAAAGTTTTTTGGTGAATTTTATTTATTTTCAATTTTTGCTAAAACAACCAGTCGCATTTTAGGTGTGACTGAGGTCAAAGGGTAGAAATGGAGCAACTGATTAAAAAAAAGAAAGAAAGAAAAGAAATCTCCAGCAAAGTAAATTTCCCTCTAAAAGCTCACAACTCTCTGGGCTAATCAGATGGAAATCCTGACATGTAAAATCCCTAGTTGAAGCACAGCAGAAAACCCTTCACCTACATAACCCGATCATGGAACTTTAATCCTGTAAAGAATTTCTGAAGCCATGTCAAGACATTTGAGTTATCTGAAAGGAAAGCCTGGCCCTATCTGTTGCTCCATTAAAGGATGCCAAGTCTCAACAGGCTGAGTTTTATTAAAAAATATTGCTGGATTAGAGTGATGGATCCTTCAAAACCACTGTTCATGAGTTTGAGCTCTGTGTGAGGACTTTTTGATAACAAACAGGAGCATTTATGTCAGGTTTATAGTTAACAGTAACAGAGTTGATTTTCCTGCTAAACTGCAGTAAATTCAAACTGTTATATTACATTCATTTAAAAGGTGCAATGTCAGATTTGCCTGTTTTGATGGTTCACATTCATAAATAGCTTCTTACATCAGACAAGCATTTGTAATAATCATCCTCTAAAATGGCATACATGCACAGTAAACAATAATTTGTGAGACTGTGCTGCAAAAAGCCACACACTATTCTCATGTATCTCCCATAGCCATGATGAACCAGATCTTATGTAGGACCACATCCTGTCAAGACTCAAGGCTGAATCAAAAAAAAAAAATGGGATTGCTGATTGTCTCTACAGATCTGAAAATCAGATTTGAGTCTGTAGTAGTTTGAATGTCCCACTGGACATGTAAGAAAATGACATCCATCAGTATATAAAAAGGACAAGTATATCTGCTAGCATAGTTGTGATGAAGGTAAATCAGCCAAGTTTCAGAAACAATGTCAAATGCAGAGCAGCATTAGCAATCAGCCAAAGGGAAGTGAACAATATCTGCATGAAGTAAAAAAAAATTTGTACAAAATTTGAAACAGCACCCAATGAGGTACTAACAAAGGTCCACTGGTTTTGAACCCATCACTTATCGTTGTAACATTGTGACTCTGTAGCAGCATCATATGTCATGCTGATCAAATGACACATGTCTGAATATTCAAGCCCAGTTCTGACTATAATTATACACAAATGGGAAGAAATAACATCTAAAAACAGCTATGAGTTCATGCTAACCAGTCCCATTAGAAGTAAAAAGGAGCTACTTTTCCTTTACACAGTCTGAACTGTTGTTAATCACATGAACATGCATGTAGTCAGGAAAATGAAGAGGTGATCGAAGGTCTTCAAAAGTGACTGTTTTAATGAAATATGCAAAGTGAACCTTTAATGCACATTCAAAATTACCAGTTTCAACAAAACATTTTCCTCACCAATGGTGCTGGACGGCTGCACTGGTACAGTTCTGTCCAGGGACTTCTGCTTCTTTTCTTTGTCCTTGTCCCTGCGTCTATGGCAGCGGTGGTGGTGGTGATGGTGGTGGGTCCTGTCCTGGCTTTGTCCTGACCCTGCAGAGGCCTTGGCCAGATTGAGTCGTTCCAGGTCGTACTCCCCCAGCCCGTCTTCCTGTTGGTAGTGATGTGGCGTCACTGAGGACGCTGATCGTTTGATCGGGCTGAGGTCGACAATCGGCTAAAAGATGAGCATAAAGAAGCTCCATTAGAAAGCAGAGCAGAATATTGGCGTTGGCTGTTTCACCCAAACCACTTGTACTGGATCACCAAAATAATCACAACACACAAATGGCACAACCAGTGGACGGCAACTTTTTGTTTAAAGACCGATGTTGAACCCGTTCTTCTCCAGGCACAGATGACAGAAAAGTTTGAGAAGAATGAACACAATTCTGTGACAGAACTTGAATACTTACTGTTACAGAACTTACAACATTGTAAGCCAGCAGGCGCTTCTGCTAGAGAACAAAGAAGAGGTGGGTGTGACACTGACCTTTTTGGCATTTCATCAAGCTACCTCAAACAAGACTTCATTTGCTAGCCATCAGGACTAAGATTTATATGTTAACTGCTTCTCTTGTCCTATTTCTTTATTTTGCAATGATTAAATTTCATTTCTCTTCACTAGAAATAGAAGCATGCCATACATAGAGACCATCTTAATGTGGTGAACTTACAAGCATTTAATAGTTTACCTGATTTTTGCTCTGTTTTTTGGTCCTTACCAACTCTTATAGAAATATCAGGTATTGTGATAGCATTGTGCAAATTCAGGAGAACAAGTAATATGACATATGACAGTCTTTGTATCAATTTCTCCTATGAGATGCGTTAGTTTGAGCATGCAGTGGCCCCTCAGAAGGAAGGCACTATGTATAAGGCACAAATGTAAGGAGCCAATGAAAAGCTATTGCAATATGTCAAGGCGATAAGTACTGTACTAATGCAGCTAGCAGTCAGTCAGAGTCAGAGTTATGTTTAACACATGCCATGTTTATGATGCCGTGTGTCAGTGCATCATAAAAATAGTCATGTGACTTACTGTTTTTATAAAACTGATACTTTGATGAATGTTTGGAGGACAGTGACACTCAGCCCACCTTATTCTTACAGACCAGTACAGCTCCCAGGTAACAAACTGGTGTGATAGGAATCAAGAACAGCAGCTAAGTTACCACCCCACCTGCTGGTTACTGCAGGAATTTCATCCAATGATTTTCATTTAATATAAACCAGAGAAGTCCAAATAAAACATAAAATACTAAATGTAAATGCTGTTAACTTGTGAAAAATATTATATATTGTAACATATATTAGTCAGGAATAGGGTGGCTGTGCTGTTTCTCTTGTTCCTACCTCAGAGTTTAGCCTGTAGTTACAGTCAGAGACAACAATATCACAACACTGCATATATATTGATATTTATAAGTCATTTTATATAGTAAGCAGTCTTAAAATCTTATATCATTAATATATATATATTATTTAGAATTTCTTTAAATTAATTCTCAATTACTAAAAAAACAAAAAAAATAAATTCTGAAATTTTGCTTGGATTAAGACTTTAAGACTGATCATAAGAAATGACAGAGGTGAGTTTTTAGTAAGTAGTCAAAGAATTTTTCAAAGCAAAAAAGCAGCAGTACTGTTTCTAACTCACAAACAACTACACACTACTACACACCACAATCACATACACACTGTACTGCTGTTGCTACGGGTTAAAAAAAAGGGACAGATTGTCCCTGGATATACATACAAATAGTTGAATTTTTTTTTAGAGATGTATATGTTAAATGGATGATGTAAATTTGTATGTTGGTTGGAGGGCTGTGAGCTGTGATGAGAGGAGCACATGGAGGCAAACACAGAGACATGAGAGAAAAAGAAAAAGGGAGAGGACGAGAGGAAGGGGGAAAAAAAGAGAAAGAGAGAAAGAGGTGGCACAACAGGTGGTACATACTGCCAGGTGGGTCCCAGGGGCGTGGCGAGGGTGGCTCCGCTATCAGACAGCACACACAAGAGGAGGTGGGCAAAACATTAGCAGTGAGCATAAAAATCAGGTGAAAGGGAGGACAGAGGAGGAGAGCATTTGAGGAGGAGGCTGGACTTTCTTCTTATCAAGACATCTCATGAAAATTCTATGATATTTTTGTCTGCCCATATATATATCACATAGTTCTGTCCAATCCATAAAATAATGTATTAGGTTGTACATGGTGTCCTTTTGTTTGGTTGATGCGCTGTTGTCATAACAGGAAGTGTGACCACATTCCACATCTACCGCCAATACATAGTAAGTATTTATGGCTTTTCACTCATATGTTATATATATATGAAGGGATATAAAGTACATATAAATGGTCATCATTTATTATAAAAAATATTATTAAGAATGTATTTTGTGATGTTAAAAATTCGAAATATATTTGAAAAATATTTGTGAATAAAGAGCTACACAGCAGAAGAAACATTGTTGAGTTCTTGATTTTTCATGAGATGTCTTGACAAAAAGTAAACTTAGCATAACCCCAGCCATTCAAAGACAGAGACAAAGAGAGAGAGATACTAAAATGCAACATAAACATCAGGAAAGCACATGTTAAAGTGTTGTGGGGGAAGAGAGCAGGGTGACATAGAGAGAGACACGTAAAAACAGAGACAGGCCAACAGCAAAGCTAAACAGACAAGATCAGACAGGTGGAACAGAGAGACAGAAATGACGGACAGAAATATCATCTCAACATGACATCCAGACAAGAGCAGCTACTGTAACTCATAAGAAAATCATTAGAAATACGTCATAAAAACAGAAGAAGGGATCAGACGTGTGTCAAAATGTATAAAACATGAACATATTTTTTTTTTTAAATATATTTTTAAAGAAATTCAAACAAAAAAATTAATATCTGATTAGTGTCTACTACTGTAATCAGTCTGTATATTCAGTGGATGCTCTCCTCTTTCCTGTGCACATCTCCATCCTGTGTAAAATCTATGAAATTGTCAGACTGCAGAGGTCTGGGGTCAGCAGGCTGAGCTGATGTGGACTGACAGAGAGTGACTCTGCTTCTGTTTGCTCACGGCCGCTTTCAGTCCATCAGCCTTTTTTTCAGCTCTTTAAAGTGTCTCAGCCTTTTTAGTTTCGTTATTCTATTAAGAAACATTTATAGCGTTTGTGTTTTTAAATCCTTATATGAAGGGCAGGAAAGGAAAGAAAAGCTTAAAAAGATGCTGTTTGCTCAAAGAGGAGGCACAGCATGGTGAGCAGTGAGGGGCTTACGTAGTACTCGGCGTTGAGTCGAGGCAGAGAGGCCGCTCTGCAGTGACCCTCCAGGCTGGGGTAAACCTCTGTGTCTGAAATGTTCTCCACCTGCTTCAGTTCAACCAGTTCCTGAAGAAAACAGAGGGATGTAACGCATGCATGAGTGCAAGTCAGGATACACTATGATGCTGAATAAATGATGGTGTTTTTGTACCTGAGGTTTTGTGAAACATTGCACATCCTCCGACTGGCCTCTCTGCAGCTTCCTCCGGCCTTTAGGCTTGTGTGATGCCTGAGAAACATCTCCAGACTGGGAATGTTTGATGGCACTCCTTTGGGTCAGTCTGTATATAAACGCAGATGAACTCTGTCACACCAGTCCTAATATGTTTTAAGACTAATACAGCTGGATGGATGGCTTAGCAGAAGCATGCTAATTGATTTTATTTAGCATATAAAGCAGCTGTACTGGTCATCCCTGCTTGTATCTCTTATAGAACCCTTGGCGTAGATGTCAAGGTGCATGTCCATATTGAGTTACAGTTAAATAAAGCGATAATAAATATTCTGTTTTTTTTTTTGTATTCACTTACATGGTGTCCCTGTTAATGGAGGTGGCGATGGTGGTGGTGGGTGGGGTTTCTGGTTTTGTTTCCTCCTCATGCTGGGTTGGCAGAGGCTGTTTGGGGCTGGGGATCGGTGGCTCTACTTTCTGTATTTGAGTGAGGGGCAGAACAGGACGGAACAATGCTCCCAGTTTACTCTGCAGGACAGACAGACAGTAATGATCACACACTGAGGAATTCAAATGGCACTAACTAGAGAAACACACGCTAGTTGCTAACTGTATTTTAACATTTTAAAAAGGCAACAAACATGGAGGCTGTTTTATTCTTTTTTTGTATAACGGTGTACCTGAGGTCCTCCTGAAGAATTCTGCAGCTGGAGTCTCTTGGCACGATTCTGCTTATAGAAGTCAAATATCATATGAGCTGCGTAGACCTTCCCCACAGTGAGCTCATTATCTGGAAGTGGAGAAGAAGGGGAGACAATTACTGGCTGTAGGCAGCAGATGGCGCCACATAAGCAGCAGTGTACATCTCAGAAAGTTAGAAGGGGAAAGAGTTTGCTTGGCAGAGCAGCACACACTGCACAGTAGTTCATAAAAGTATCTAATAATGAAGGCAGAGTAAAATAATTCAATCAAATGAGCGTATTTTAGAATTAATAAGGAAAATTCATAACAATAAATATGACTTGAAAGAAGGGAGCTGGAATGAAGCAATGAATTGACCAACAAATGGTCCTATGACGACACAAAACACAAGGCTGTCTCACATTTATGTGGTGTCACCAGCAAGTCAATAGTCTTCTGGGACAAACTGGGCCAGACCCGGTTTAACTCCCTTTTTAGGTCAGCATCACACAAACGCTGTGCCAGGACCCCTGAGGACAGACACATACATACATCACATTAGTTCTTATTCTCAATAAACCACTTGCAATGGATTCTGGATGTTGTAGTTTTAATCTCTTGCCAGATGCTAGTTTGATCTCCAGGGCGGTGCGGATCAGGGCCATGAGCGTGGAGGTGAAATGCACCGTGTTGTCATCGCTGATGGGCATGTTCATTCTCACCAATCGCTGAGGGGAGTGAAAGCAGAAGAGGAGGGACCATGAACCAGGAACCAATGACAGAGAGCTCGGGGAAGAGAGGATGATATGTAGCTATAGGCCAAATCAAAACATTTTGATTTTTTTACTATCCAAATAGAAACAAAAAAATGATCTATCAGAAACTAGTGAGAGGTGACCATTGATCTCTTCTTGCCTCTTGTGTTACACGCTCTGAACAGAAGAATGTGTTGCTTATGTGGTTGCTATGAGACTACTGCATCTTCTCCCAAAACCTAAAATATGATTAACTTAGAGTATAATACTCAGCAGAGCGAGCTCTATGAACATGATAAGCCGTCACTGCTGCAGCAGCATCTCCTTTATTCTTCAAAATAATGACTTAAAAGAGGACGCTGGTGCTTTGAAATCTTACTATTAATGTCCTTAAGATGCTGCAGAAGATACCAATCATAGCAGCATCCTGGTGGATGTTCACCCCTAATAGTCTTCTATTATTCTGTGACTGTGACAATTTTCTGGTTGTGAATCAGCGTGGACTTTTCAAATTAGGTCTTTTTTCCAAAAATAGTATGTGGGATATGCTGGTATTAGTCAGGTTTTAGAAGGATTCTAATGCATTCAGAACATGCATCTTACTTTATTTTCAGTTCAGTTAAGCACCCACATGCAGTTCAAAAAAACATTTGAGGAGAAAAAAACACACCAAAAAAGCAATTTCTAAAGTCACCTTGAGCTCACTATTTTCTGACAGGAGCCTTAAATTGCAGTGTGTGCAAAATGGTCCAGTTATCAGTAAAAACTGCTGGGCAGCATGGAGACTGAATTACAAATAAATGACTTTTTGCAAAGTGAAAATTCAACAGGAACATATTGCCAAAAGCATAAATCCATACCTCTGGATTAATGCTGATGATTCTAGTACACATGCATGCTTGAATTAGGACATTCCAATTACAGATGGAAAAAGCAGAAAACATCAGAAACAACTTCAAGCTTCTTTAAGCCAAAACAGAGAAAAGGCAAAAGCAAAAGAAATCTCACTGGGAGCAGCTACAACAATACATATGAATAGATGGAGTGATGAGAGGCGAGGAAGAGGAGGAGAACAGGGACTTAGTGCCTTAACTGAAGAGTATCTACTTCCCAGAAGAAGAATGACAGCTGCAGGCAACTAAAACAAAAAGTACATACGCAGAGGACAGATGCTCAAAGACAGAAACTGAACAGTGAAGTTAAAGTGAAACAGAATGATCCCAAGACAGGGTGAAATAAAGATCATTCAAAAGAGACAGTGAAGCCTGAAGATAGAACATAAAAGAGGAAACTGTGGGGGGTAACGGGGACAGTTGTGACTATGAGGGGAAATGTGTTCATTAGGAATGTAGGGAGGTCAACAAAGAGCACGATGAGACGGAAGGAAAGTGAGGAAAATATAAACGGTAGCCTCGCTCGCGAGTTGCACTGCTGCTCTGTGTCTTTGTTCATGTCTTTCCCTTTCGATTCACAAAAAAAAAAAAAAAAAAACAAAGTTATATTTGGAGATGCGACCACGTCAGACCCAGACATTTTAACTGGGGCAAGGGCAGGGCCGCTTTTAATCTGATTCATTTGGACAGCTGTGCACGAGCTGGAAACACTCACATTAAAGCCTGCATCATAAAGAGGTAAAGCAGCTGGCATGGTGGACTATACCTGAAGAATGTTCAAAAGGTATATGCTTGAGTTGTACTTAATGGGCAAGGATATCTAGCACTGATATGAAGATGGTGGATCTGGATAAAACCTTTAGCATCCAAGCGTGTCAGTTCAAAATTTCTTATTAAATTTGTTGTCTGGAAACATTTTGGCAGAGTGACTGTAATTACCTTTCAACTAGTAGGGTGTATATAAAAAAACATTTTAGCTGCTTTTAGCTTTTGTTTTGGTCTCTTCAACTCTATTT
>JAVQJX010194852.1:0-11851 GCA_036025115.1 Ambassis agassizii
TCAGTTATTGCTTAATGTTTGTAAACCAAAAAAAAAGGCATCTGATATGCTTTTTTTGGATTGTTCGAAGGAGAAAAGGTCATTCAGAGAGCACCACATTATCCACTAAAGCTGAAGGAGAAAGGGCTACACTGTGTCACACAAAGGGCTAAACAATGACCCACTTAGCCAGTGAACAAAAAAAAAACTTTATGGTCTCTGCTTTTTACATAACAGCTGATACTGTCTGTCTGGCTGTGTTACTGATAGAAAGCACCTACCGTCGGGCCGGGAGCACCAGGGGGTCCCTATGGTGTGAGGAAAGAAAAAGACAGAATGAACCACACGGTGAAAAACGATCTCACTGTGGTCAGCTGGCTTTCTGGTCTATCGTGCATGTGTCAGACGCTTGAGCCACAGAACAGTCTTATATTTCAATTTTTTATTAGACATATCACAGAGGTTTATCATTATATTTATTCAGTATGTATTACACTGATATGTTATAACACTTACTCTGGGTCCTGGACTTCCTTGTGGCCCTTGAGGTCCCTGAAAAAAAACACATTAAAAACACTAAATCAAGCAGAAAGTATTCATTTATACGCTGCTGACTGACAGACTTAAAAATAATGCAACATATGAACTGAAACATCTCAGTGAGCAGAATGGACAGGTAGAAGCATCATATTGAATATGGTCGCCTACTGCCCCCTCTGGCAGACTAGGGGCTTAACACTTTAACACAGGAGCAGCTGGACTTCATTAAGTACTGTATATGTACTGTATACACATATTGGACATGAGCAGTGTTTGAGAAAAACCCTAGAATGTAGGGCTCATTGTGTACACTGTGTTTTTGTGTGGTAGTGTAAATCGCAGAGGGATTTAGACAGACTGATATTGAAGTGACTGTGCAGACTGCGCTGTGGTTTGCCGTGCTAACATTTTGACAAGGCATTTCCTCCACAGTGCAGTTTACATCTGGGAGTACTGTAAGGCCCCCCAGGCAGCTCTAGGAGATACTCAGCTATATTCACATTGACTCAGCCATGGCGTCATTTTAGGACAGTCATGTAAACAAAACTACCACTGAACCCCAGTCTGCATTACAGCATCTCCTATCCGCGGCTTTCGTCATCTACAGTTTGACGCCCACAGTCTGTTTGTGGTGGCGCCGTGATAAGTCGCCCTGCAATGCTTTCTCAGTGAGTCTGAGTGTGTAATAAAGATATAAATCATACAGTACTTCAGCAAGTAGTCACACAAACTGGAAATCATTATCATCACATTAACAGATTCAGGATTAGATATGCTATTTTTACTTACCATTTCACCATTGTTTCCTTTTGGCCCTCTTGGTCCCTGTAGAAAAGACAGATACCAGTGTAAAGACATACACAGCACCACTAATAACTGTTGAACTGGTGAGTGAAAAATTAATTTACACACTCACAGGTTTTCCCATCGGGCCCATTGTTCCCTCAGGCCCTACAGGTCCAGTGAATCCCTGAGCAGTAACATTGAGGATAAATAAATAAGTCTGATTTTATATGATACAATGTCAAAAAGGTCGTTATAACGCACCAGAGTACCCATGGGGCCTTTTGGCCCAGGCAAGCCTCTCAATCCGAAATCACCGTTTGGCCCCTGTTTGGAAGAAATGGATTTCCTGTAAACAATTCCATCATCTACTCTTTTGTGATGTTCTCGTCATATTTTACATCCTAAATGTTCCCCATCAGACTCTCACCTTTGGTCCTGGAAAACCCTGCAAACCAACCATCCCTGGATCCCCAGGTCCCCCCTACAAGCAGAAAACATAATCACAATCACAGCGACGAAGCGCACTGCCACATCATAAGGACACAGTGTATGTGTGGAAGTCATTTTAACATCTACAGCAGCAGACAAAAGTCACTTCATGTCCTTTTCAAAACAACTTGAACACAGAGGGCTTTATGTCTGGGACTACAGCAGCACAAACACACACCCAGACATCGTCTGAGGGGATGGATGTGTGAGCAGGTGGTGGACACTGTTTGTACAGCCAGTCACTCACAACTTTCAGACAGCTCCACTTTCAACCCAGTGACTTTGGCTGAGAAACTCTATTCAGTGTACGTGTAAGAGAATCTGACCCATGGGCCCTGAGTCCCCCTCTCTGTTTCATGAGCATCAATGGAGATAAACTGGTGGAAGGAGCGCAGAGCGACGGATTGAATGTTGTTTCTTTCTTTTCTTCTTCTCTGTAGAGTTACATAAGTAAAGTGGAGCACCTCTTTTTAAGGTCCCTGGAGTGTGAGGATCTTACATAACTTGGCCTTACCAGGCGGAATGTTTCCATTCCAGGTCTCGCCCAGATAATTCGTTACTCCACTCAGGCTGGAAAAGTGTCAGATGAACACATTTCAAACCCACCACAGGCTGGCTGTATAGACCCCTGAAGCTATATTTAGAGAATGTATACACACTTATGAAAGCCTATTTTAATTAGAATATGCCATTGGGCGGTTTCACTTTAACAGGAGCAACTGTTAATGATTATAAAAACATTGTAGGTGAAAGACATAACAACGGAAAGGCGTTTAAAGAAAATGTATGAACCTACATAGCAGTAATAACTGCTAATAAAACACCAGGGATGAAACTAAACTGTGGGCAGAAAGTGCTGTTTTAAAATGGACTTTTGCTTTAAATCATAAAAACCTGTGTGGTATAGACTCACTGAGAACCTTCACAGACATATACACTCACTGGTTGTCCTTTGGGTCCTGGGTCACCTTTCTTGCCCTGGTCACCTGTAGCCCCCTCCATGCCTTTGATTCCAGATGGCCCCCTGTCCCCTGGCAGCCCAAGTTCTCCCTGAAGGTCAAGAATTAAAAATGTCACTTTTTGTTTATCCTCTGTAAGATTTAGAGGCCATAAAGTCTTATTCTTTATTTTCACCTTCTGACCAGGTGGTCCTATTTCTCCAGGTAATCCAGGAAATCCGATCTCTCCTCTGGGACCTGGACGTCCAGCAGGTCCCTCCTGTCCCACAGAGCCTCTTTGACCCTGTGTGTAGATGAAGAGGTGAAAGCAAAGATAACAGGCGACATCGTCGTTTTAAATGCACTTTAAACCATTTTCTGCACAGCACTTCTTTATAATAGCAAAAACGCCCCACAGCAGAGGTATATTTGTGGTCACAGTTTTGGACATTCAAGAGTTGATCATCTGATATAGGAGCATCCAGAAATGTACCAACAAGGGGAATTTGCAAGTTGTTATTCTCAACAATGCAAAACCTACAAGGCAAACACCTGTATAAGCACTTCTGCACAGCATATCTATGAAAAACCTCAGCCTACATAGTATGTTCACCACTGCAATTCTTTCCAATGTTTCAACTTCAATATATCCAAACACACTTCTAAATTTGTTGCACAGGACTAGCTGTTCTTGACAGCATGTCTTCAAAGCTGACTGCCCCTCACTGAGGTTCTTTCTCACATTGCAGACCACAGCGGTTTCCTGCTCCATCAGCAGTGTGGCGAAGGCAGAAGGGAGCAAATGATATAAAAATAACAAATTCAAGTGGCTGTCGCTTCGCATATGGCTTCTGTTCCTCGAATGCTGTGAAGTGAGAGGATATTTTAGGCCCCAGGTTGGAATTACACCACTGTTGGTTTTTTGGGGTGAAACCTGCCGTCTGCAGGTGCTAAGAAAGTCTTACATAAGAAAAATCCACTGTCTATCAGCTTAATGAGATCACTCAGAGATTTAATTAAGACTGACCAAGGGAATAGTCACACAGCTTCTCTTACACACGCAGAGGGATGTGTGTGCGGGACACACATGGGAGGACAGAGGGATCAAAATGAGGGCAAAACATGTCAGCGATCATAGATACTTATAGTTGCTGTAATATAAAATCTGACATGGGTAAGATCATTCTGTCTAGAATTTGATACACATGTGGTTTGAAATACTTGCAAAACGATAGTCCAGAATACAAAATGACACCATATTTCAACTTGCTCAGGCCTCCTTGTGATTTTTTTAACAGTGTTAGTGTCAGTTCAGGTGAACAAGAGTTGTCCTTTCTGTGTGGTGCAGTGACACATGGCTGAACTGATCATGGATTTCCTTCCAAAATAGACAAAGTCAGGTGTATCTTGTTAATGCAAATACTGAGTATCAGGGGTACAAAAGTGTTGATGTCAAATGGAAATGTGGCTGACCTAAAAACAGCAGCCTCCAGCAAAAACATTCTTCTGTTACGAGGTCCCTGAGACGCTGCTGGAACTTTGTAACTTTGATCTTTGCTGCATTTCTTTTCTTTTGCTCACTACTATTATGTTGTCCAAATGGTTGGACAAATGAAGAAGATGGTGACGTTTTTATGGTTTATATTAGAAGAGTAATGACTTCCAAGGACACGGAGAAGAGGACTAGTCTGCCGGGACTTTGATAAATGACAGATTCTTTTCTTTCCCTCTATGGAAGCAGGTTGTGAAACTCTAGCCTAGTGAAACAAACAGGTGGCTGTTAAACATAAAATATAAGAAAATGTCTCAATGAATGACACAATTTTAAAACAAAAACTGTCTTTTGTGTATCTAAGCAATGCACGGTTGTGGGACTTGTTCTGCTAGTGAGGAACGCTCAATTCTGTCCAAAATTAGACTTTCTAGACTTTCACACATTATGTAAATGAAAGCCAGACAGAGGGACTTGGCTTCCCAACTCTTGGCTGAAAAGGGCAAAGACATTCATGCCTGAAATCCCAATCCACTCTGGCTGCACACTTATTCGAATAAACCCACCGAGTCGCCACCAGGAGAAGCCAATCAAATCAAACAAGGCATTTCATTATTAGTCAAACTCAGGCTGAGTTTTAAAACAACAGATGGAAGCAGCTCAAGTGCTCAGACACAGTCAAACTCAATACTAAGGGGACAGTGTGGTCATAGTGTGATGAGAGACAGATCACTCAGTAAAGTGAGGTTTATATGCTGTCTGCTGTCACTCTCTATACTTTAGCAGAAAACATAACAGTGCTTTTTTTCAGCTGATATGACAATGAATGCATTTCACTGTTCTACTTGTGGTTGCTGCAATGGTTTCCTCCATCCTTTCAAACTAGAACCTAAAGCAGACGTTTGCTTTGAGATATTTATCTCCACATCCTGAAATCAGGCCGATGGTTTAGTTATGCAAGTAAATCATCTGACTCCTGTGACCTTCATTCATAGTGTTGAGCAGAACCTCATCTATATACTCAACAACTACACAGCAGTTTGGGATTAAAACAAATGAGCTCACAGATAAAGTTCTTTGTTGTTTGGATGATGCCACTGATTACCTGCCGTCCTTTTTTTCCTGGTAGTCCTGGCAATCCGGTCAGCCCTGGGAGACCATCTGGGCCTGGAAAACCTATCATTCCAACAAGTCCTGGTAAACCGACAGGGCCCTGGAAAATGACAGCATAAAACACAATCACTACTCTGACAAACATAACAGGCTCTACACACTAATTCTTCCTTTTACACTTATCCTTAGGCTCATGTCAAGAATTTAGAGCTTATGAGAAGTTTATTTCCAGGATTTTACCACAATGTGATCTGTACAGATTACTGCTGCATTCAACTCCATCTTTTCACATAGATCTTTCATGAATCAGTGCGTCCAGTTTTGTGTTGATTTGTGTTTGCTATAGTCATGTCTATTCCTCCTGCTTTACTGCGTTTCATTGGTGTATGTTTTAGTTAGGATCATGACAGCTTCACAGTTTATGTACTACATAAGTACAAGGAAAGCTCTTTTTTATTTGCAGTAGTGGTGACCAGTTTCTAAACGTACGGTACATTTGTGAGCGTCACATGTTTCTCTCATATGTAGCTGTGCTTTTGGTTGAGGTAACCTGATACTCACTTCAATGCCAGGAGCTCCACTCAGACCACGTGCTCCTTTCTTTCCAGCCAAACCCTAAAAAAAACAAACAAACAAACAAACAGACAGACAAGAACAAATAGCATGAAATGATATTCTGTATATGAAGCCAGTTATCAGTATTTCTTAAAAGGTACAAAGTACATATTAAAATAGAACAGCACAAACTCAGTTTGCCAAGCAGAATAAATGAACTCCACTGCTCCCATAGCGTGTGGTTACATAACCACTCTTACATACAAGTTGTTTCACATGTGGAAGTAAGTCTGTGATATCTGGAAACCTGCGATACGTCAACATTTCAAACAGTGTATGGAACCTGATCAAGAAGGTTTAAAGTCATTTCACAGGGGGAAATAAAGTTATATAATCAAAAGGCCTGTGACAAATCTGAGGATTCAAATGAATGTAACAGCTAAGGGAGCAAGCCTGCTAGTCCACTAAAGCATGTTTTCCTGAAAGAGGTCTTTTATCTGAGAAAGCAATGCATCCATAATAAAGAAAAGAACAATATGCTAGTGTCATGAGTGTTTCTCCTGCTGGAGGATTGCAGCAGAAGAAACACAGATCAATACTTTCTACTGACATTCTTATGTGGTGACAGGCAAAAAATGAACAATGGTGACTGGATCAAACATTTGTGGTTGCTCTGTTTTCTCTTCACTTGTGTTGTCATCGATAGATCAAATTTAAATGACTAATTATATTTTATACTTTACTGTCACATGAAAAGATCAACATTAATACACTGTAAATGTTTGCAGTGACTTACCACAGCACCGTTTTCTCCTTTTGGGCCTGGTTCTCCAGGAAGCCCTGGTGATCCCTGCACAATGCAGGATAAAAGATACATGAATCAAACATGTTCAGAATGCGTCACTATGAAAAGTGCCGTTTGTAGCAAAATGCAACAAATACAGTATTATTGTACAACAGGCATCTACTGACTTACCGGTGGGCCTTGTGGTCCAACAGCCCCGCGAGGTCCAATTGGACCAGTGTGGCCCTGAAACAAAATATTTTCCTCTTTAATTCATTCTCCTAAGCATCACACCCAAAGCCTTCTAATGGCATGTGCATTCCCAGCAGGCTTCACAACTTCACTATAAAAAAAATATACATTCATTTCTTGGCCAGGTTTTAATGTAAACTATTAAGACAGGCCACAGGTGGCTACGGGAACCAAACATTTTCCACTCATGAACGACCACAAAAACCATTACTGACCTATTAAAGTAAGTATAGGGAATAATAACACAAAGACAAACTGAGTATTATTTTTTTACGACTTTAAACCTCAGCTGGATTAGGAAAGGGGTCAAGGATTATTTCTAGTGATTTTTCGCAAGACTGCACTGTGTTACGCAACTGTTACTATCAGGGACAGTTCTTATGAGCAAATTGTGTTTTTATGGCAAGTATTTCTACTGTCACACAGCAATGAAGGAGGACACTTCTAAGCAAAATCAAGGTCCTGACAGGATGTGACTCAGTTGATGAATATTCTAAAGAAGTTTCTAGTACTTCCTGTTTTATATTTTTCAAATCACATATAAGCCAAACTGTAAATGTGTGCTTGTGGGCTTATGTGTCTACTTTTTCAGGGAAAAGATCTGAAAGGCATGAAGTGAGAAAAAAAACACCAGATTTTCTCAGACTTCCTGCTAAGAATGTGGTAATCCACTCCAACATGAGTGGTCTACCCTTATCTAAGGTGAGTGGCACTTCAACAGAGCAATGAACAACAACCAAGAAGACCTGCATCCTGAGTTCTGGCTGGGTGATATGCCTGATGTTAAGTTAATGGTTTTATCTACCTGATATCCTTCATCTCCTGGCTCTCCACGATCCCCTCGTTCTCCTGGAAGCCCCTGTGAAAACACAAACGCACATTCATCAGCACAAACGCTACATATCTCCAAGGATCGTTCCTCAAGCCAACATACAATAAGTACAGTATATCACATATAGATGTATCATGTGGGTCTGCAGGAAAACAGAGGCTGTCATTGTGTTGCTCATACTATGTACTGCAATTCAGTGCCAACTTGATAATTCAATACTCCCCATATGGCAGGTTGCCATCACCACCATACCTGAGCAGACAGACTATAGCAGTGACTGTTCGTGCTGCGTCTCAGTGGTCACGTCCAGAGCTGGGAAATGTGTCTCAAAGAGCATAATAATCATCTTACTGTATAACTTTCCCAAGCTGCTCAGACTCTTTGATATGTCCTGATCCACTTTGATCCTCTTTTGATATTAGTCTAGGAATTACTTTGTTTTCTTGGACACTGAGTAGTTTGACAATTTTCAGAGGTAACCTGGGGTTAAAATGGCCTTCACAGGCAGGTTCTTGACAGTGATATTCATTTTTTAAAACTTTTCCCAATAATCGGTCAGCCAGTTAAAGAGTCACACAGGTAGATAATTAAGTCCATGTGTCCGTTTGCTCAGAAAAAAGAAGGAGTTGTGTCGGATTAACTTTTACTTCCAGTGTCAATCCGGTCTTTGAATGGCTCAAGTTAAACAGAGCGAGGAGTGTTCAGAAAAGAGGGTTTAAAGGAAAGCAAGACCTACTGGTTCACCTAAGGGCCCTGGCGGTCCTGGGGTCTTATTGTCCTCGCCTGGATAACCCTGGAATGTAGTAAAAACACACCATCACGCATCACACTAAGCGTTTTTTTTTTTTTAAACATTATGCATAAAACTACCCGATCAAAGCATGATGTATTTACAGACACTAGATATTAGATGTAATCTTACCTTTTCACCTTTGGGCCCTGGTGGTCCGATGGGCCCAGGCTTGCCAGGATGACCCTGAAATGGAGAAAAGTGATTACTCTGTAAGGTAGGCTCCTGCTTCCACTGGCTACAGCACGTTTCTCTGAGAAACATAAATTCCACTCTGCAGGCTGTCAGCATATTAATCCGAACTGTTTTATATAAACAAAGCTCCTTGTAGAGAAGCTCTTATAGTTAAGACTTGAGGATCTGTGTTTTGGCACAGAGTCAAACATCACTCCACAGTCTGAGTCAAGTCTGAATGAGTCTAAAATAATATGAACATCTAAAAAAGGACAAAATGAACTTGAGGTACCCTGTTACACAATCTAAACCCGGGGGTCTTTAACGGGCTGTGACGTTGCCTGGAAATAAACAGTTTGTTGATTTCCCCTTACTGTGTTCAATTCCACTTCTGGTTGCCATTTGAGTAGTATTTGTAAGCGTTTCCTGCAATTATGTGTTTTTGAATTACCTTTAATGGAAAATATAAAACTGGCATAGAATGAAACCTTAATCTACAGATGTGTTGATTTGAGATCTAAAGCTGTCGGAGGTCAAATTAAGTCTGATGGATAAATCAGGAACAGATTTTCAGACTCCAGTCGATGTTCCTGACTTCAGGGGAAACCAGATTTTTTTTTTAGAGTTATGGCTTAAGCATCTTTAACACATTCAGACTAGATGTCTCTGGACAGCACCCTGAAGAAGTGTATGTGAGAAGGCAAATGCTTGAATCAGTTGGATCAAACCCTGAACAGACATTATCCTGGCAGCTCCCTTTTACCAAGTCCAGTCAACGATGCACTCTTGTGTTGATATCAAGAAAATGGCAGCAGTGACATAAAAGGGCCACTGTTCCTTTAAGGCCTACAAAGGCTTCATTTCTCACCTTAACCAGAGTACTTCCACAACAACCTGCTTCTCCAAAGTTTATGTGTGAAAAGAGCTTTTGTCATTATTTATAAGATACAATGCCAAGTAGTGGGGGCACAGTTGTGTGTGCTGAGTCAAAACACAGACCAGTAAATACATGTTTGCATGATTTTGGTCAAAAGCGTACCTGGTATCCTGCGAGTCCTGGTTGCCCCTCTGCTCCCATGACTCCTGGCTGACCCTGGAAACATTTCAGAAACACACACTCTGGCTGAGGCTGTATGAGTATGATAAATCAGTTACTGTGCTTTTGATTTGCTTGGTTTGTGTGTTATCTGAACCAAAGCAGATTTCACAGCAGTGCCTAGTACTGAATAGAAGGCTGTTTTCTTCTGAAAGAGGATCAAACTGATTCCTTCCTTTTGGCTTTTCCACCTGCTCTACTGTCATAGACCTTTGTTTGCATGTAAAATTATACACAACAAAGGATAAAATCTAGCAGTTGTATATAACTTAATATTTAACTTAACCCTTAACTTACTTGTACCAGGCTCAGCTAAATCCAAGCTACAAAGTGTATGAATTGGCTAAATATGATCACTTTTTTCCACACAAGCTGTAGGTTGACTCTGGGCTAAAATAAGAGCAAAGAAAAGAAGAATGAGAACTTACAGGTGTGCCTCGAGTTCCCCTGGCACCTTTCAGGCCCGGCTCGCCTGGCTGGCCAATGTCTCCTCGAGGGCCAATTTCACCAGCAAGACCCGGAGGACCCCTCTCTCCCTGGAAAGATTTCAAATGTTGTGTGAGGTTGAGACACAGCAACTCCATCAGTACAGTATTCTTTTAAGACAGCAAGTTCAATCCCGCTTGACAGCAGGAAAACACCTGTTCTGTTTAACTTTCATTCAGGATGAAAACAAACTTCCTGTTCCTTCGTTCCTGTTATGCAAGACCTTTCAATGATCATTTAGATAAAAAGATTAAAAATATGCCAGATCTGCAAACACATGAGCGCCAAAGGGCCTTGGCACTGTGGTAAGGTAATGATGAACAAGACTGTTACCTTCTTTCCGTGCCGTCCTCTGTTTCCTGGTGGACCAAGTTTTCCTTCTGGCCCCTGTCAAAGAAGAACACTCATTAGATGACCTTTATTTAAAATGGATTTTAAATTAAGAGCGACTGCAACTGAAAACACGAAACAACTGAAGTTTCTCTCACACCATTTTAAGTTGCCTGCTAAAGACATTTGTCATAATAGAGAAGACTCTTCTCAGACCTTGTACATCCTTATTTTAATATCTTTAACCGTTTTCTTATTCGTCATCGTATATATTTTTTAAACTTGGAAACACAGTGTTTGTTGAGAGTTTCTTTACCAGTGCCCTGAAATGCCCTTCCTTCCTGACACTAGTGACCCTCCTGACCCTAAACACCTTTGGCAAGACCTGGGCTTGCATCTCAAAACAAATAAGCAATTAGAAGACTTTGACTGACAGCCAGACTGTTAAACATCCAAATCTCTGTGACATGACATACTCTGCTGACTAGGTAGCAAAAAGCCTTTGCTGAAGAAAAGGCTGACCTCTACTGGGACACAAAGGCATTATTTAAGAAAGCTGGAGGTGTACATTTTTGTGCCAGAATGTCAGCAAGTGTGAATTTAAAATAAGGTTTTTGTATAAACTACCAGTGAAGAGAGTAAAGAAACTTACACGAAAGCCTTGTTTCCCTGGCTCTCCGGCTGGTCCTGGGGGGCCCGGGTCCCCTTCTATCCCTTTGTCCCCTGGCTCCCCAAGTGGCCCACGTTCACCAGGCTCACCCTGACAGAGAAACATTCAGAGTTAAAGACAATACAGAGACAATGTCATGATCCCAGAAAACTTTAACGGAGTAGTTCAACATGACAATTCAATTCTGTCATTAGACTTTATAAACCAACATAAAAGAGCAGAATAATACTTGTTTTAAAACTTAATTAACGACAGGGACGAAAAGTACCTTGGTTCCATCTTTCCCTTGAGGACCGTCTTCACCAGGTGGACCAGGAGGACCCTATAAACACAAACACACAATTTACAAATGAAACTGCAAACTGCTGTAAAAAGTAACAAATCAATACAAAAACGGAGACACCTCATTAATCTGACATTTCAATGTCCACAATACTTTACTACAAATACCATGTACCTGCAAAGTTGTCAGTGAATCCATTTTCACAGCTTCATGTTTGTACTATGACAGTTTTTAATCTGTTATAATGGGGATTCTTTCTAAA